>JBBYHQ010117506.1:0-27974 GCA_038382645.1 Spergularia azorica
ATACACTACAAAACACAAAGGAGTTTTGGAGGTCACTTTACGAGCATACTCAAGGCATACGGGACCTGTTATATCATGCGATTTCCGTCAGTGCAGATGAAGATCGGTGTTGTGTAACCTGGAGGACGACCGTCAAGAAGGGCTTGCACCATAGGCTCGACGAAATCGTCTTTAAGCTCAGAGGTTTCAATTCCTCGACACAACAAGTTTGTAAATTTAAGAGTTTGATTAATTCGCTTTATTTCCAACATATACCACTTTAGGATCTTATTAGTCGAACAAATCACAACATTTCCAATCGTCAAATGTTAAAGGTCTAATGATTAGACACTTCAACAATTTTCTTATATCATTCCAATTTCTATCCCACAATACAAATTTGTACCACAGTGTAAGTTTCACCATCGCTCAAATCAATCATACTATCATCATAACCTAATTATCAATATCAAACAAATTAGTTTGATACTTTAATTTATGCATTAACCATTCATCATGTCGACTAGCGTAAATCCGAGAGTCGAGAATCGAATCTTTAGTCACCATTTCGCTTGCATTTTACCCTCATACACTTACCACGCACACAAACCGATCTTTTCGAGTGAGCAACTAGAAGCAAAGCAAGAGAGTCCCATATCCATAAAACTCTCACATCTTGCTCCATTATTCGGGTGGAGGTCATCAATGGCGGCCATGGCGACACCCACACCTCATTCTCTTATTAAAACCATAAACACACGGCCATGGCTTCACACTCTCCGCCGTATCTCCACCGCATCACTCGCCTCTCTCTCTCCTTCCACACCCCCTTCTCCCACCGACGAACAACAAGAAGAAGAAGAGGAACTTGAACAACAAGAAACCCCTCCTACAACAACAAAACAAGGCAGCAAGAAATACCCGCCATTTTTCCCGAAAAGAGGGCATACCCTTGAACTTGTATGCGAAAGCTTGGCATTTAAGGGAAAGGGTGTTTGCAAAGTTCCTGAGACTGGGTTTGTTCTTATGTGTGACCGTGCTCTTCCTGGTGAAAAGTTTGTTGGTCGGGTTACCCGTCGCAAGGGCAGCTATGCTGAGGTATTATATTCTATAAATTATGATTCAAATTCTATTTGATTTTTGCAAGGAATTGTTGGTTCAATTTTTGTTGGAAATTTTATTTAACAAAATAAAATTAATTTATGAATTAGAAAATCACGATACATTGTACCTTGACGGTTGTCTAAATTCACTTAATTTTCTAAAAGATGTGTCTATTCATTATGAAAAGATACTTTGTTTTCGTTCATATATTTTCACTTCGTGTCCCTTCATTGTCTATATAAGGACCTTTATGTGAGTTTTTTATGTGATGATTTTTAGAATGATAAATTAATTGTGATGGTTGATGTCGATGAGTCTATTCGTCATACAAGTCATCTTGTCTCCCTTGTCCGTGTCGTCGGTATTGAGTACAAGCACATGTTGAGTTCGCCGGAGCCTTACTATATTGGAATTTGGAGTACTACTTATGGTTAGGACGCAATCCGTTCTATCCTGGGAGACGTATGCCCATGAACCTTGAGTACCGTAGAGGGGGCAATAACGTCTTAAGGACACAACGTGTATTCGTTGGGCTCGGATTATTCTTACATCTTTTATGATTTATGATCATATTTTCCATATATTAATTGTCTAATTGACTTTCACTAACCTTTGTGTGTGAATTTTATTTCAAGATTGAACATAGTATAAGGACATACATATTTTAACCAACAATGAATGAGAAATTCCTTATTCATGTGGGGGAAAGTAGTGAGTTTTGATCTTTGGAAAATCGTGTAGTGAATAAGGAATTTCTCATTCACGTGGGGGATTGTTTCTTAAGTTTTGATGTTTTGTTTTTAATTATAGCTCAAAGTTTATTAATTTGATTGTGTAGAAGTTTGGTTCTTGTTGGGTTGATGTTTGTGTGATGTAATTCTGGGAATGCTACTTGCTTGTGATAAGGAAACAATTGTATACTATGTATGTATCATGTTAATTCTACTGAATTTGGTGCTGATGGCTTGTTACTTTGATGTAATAATGTGTGTTTATTCACATTATTGTACTGATGGGTTCACTCCCTTTAATCACCAAAATGTAAATGTTAATCTGACTTTGTTGGAAAGGGAACATTGGTTCATCTTCCTCCTTTTGTGTATAGACTTGGATTTGATAAAGTTATTTACTTTTGCGACCAGGTAATGAAGCTCAGAACATTATCACCTCACCAGCATGTTGTCGATGCTCCCTGCGAATATGCTTCATATTGTGGAGGCTGTAAGACGCAGAACCTGTCATATGAGGCCCAATTAAGGTATAAGGAAGAACAAGTTCGGGATTTGATGATACATGTTGGAAAGATCTCCAATACACTACCTGAGTTTGCCAGCATTATGAAGCCCATTGTTCCTTGTCAAAATCAGTTCCATTACAGAAATAAGGTTACAAACACTGACTCTGAGCTATTTCTTCCTTTATCTTTCTCCAAACCCGTATATTGAAATTTAATTGTTTTTTTTTTTTTTTTAAAGTCTTAGATTTCAATGTGTAAGTATCCAGCTACATGACAGGCTACTTATTGTGTTCTTTCAGATGGAGTTCTCGTTTAGCACGCGAAGATGGATACCCCGGGAACTTATGGGAGAAGAACAAGGCATCGGAAATGATTATGCCCTTGGACTTCATGCTCCTGGCTTTTTCGATAAGGTTCTTGATGTCAACAAGTGCTTTTTACAGAGTGAGCCTGCAAATGCGGTATGTTAATTGTTTCATCATTGCCATTTATGATTTTTTCTTGATCTTGTTGAATGCGGAATTATTATTTTGCTAGCTACAACCTACATATATCAAGCATATTTTCTGGAGTGTCATTAAGCAATGAGGAAGTTGTCTCCATTCGTTACTTATCACGCTGAGTCCCCAAAAACTTGCTTTGTTGTATCAGTCTAACTTATGGATTTAGGGTGCCTTTTTTTCTACAATCCGTTTCAAACTTAATTTGTATTTCTGATAATAGGTTCTCTTGGCAGTTCAAGACTGTTGGCGAGATCAAAGTTTGGCCCTTTCTCCCTATGATGTTCACTCCCACGCTGGATTTCTCAAGCATCTGGTCATAAGGAGTGGCAGGTAACCCGACTTCAACTATCCTTCACATACATCGCTAGATTTTGGGTGGGGTTTGAATTAGTGTTGTGTATTGAGTGCAGCAAGATGTGAATACTCAACATTGCTTGCTTGCTTATAACTTTATTTATAAGTACTTGCTACAAGATACTGGAGGGATGCTTGTATACTTTGGACTAAATGTGTGATACCTGAAAAGCTGGCTCCTGTGAGTTATGAAACATGTGAGACTGTGAGTGTGTTAAATAGCACAGCTAACATTGTGGGCTTGGCTTCCTTAGTCCGGACTGAGTTGAGTGTTGAATATTCAGTGCATATTAAAGGTGAACCATTAGTTGAGTAGGAAAATTGTCAGAATTTAATGCATATGGCTGTCTCGAACACTTACCCCCACAAATAATAATTTGTGCTATGCCTTTTTGGACTCCATGGCTATGACACTGAATCTTTAAATACCCTTGATCTGGTGGAATATAATTTGCCGAATGTTCTGAGCGACTTTTATCTCATAGGTTTTGAACTGTTATTATTTTGCAGGGATGTTCAAAGTGGCAAGCCAGAAATAATGGTCAATTTTGTGACTTCTTCATACAATCCTGAGCTATTGAAGCCTCTTGTTGACAAAGTTTCAGCCTTCAGCGAAGTGGTACGTTTACGTTTTCTAAAGTTTCTTTATTTGGCATTATGGTCAGTTGCTTCTTACTTCTGTTGTCTTTGTATGGCATTGCTTCTTTGTATCTCTGAGGAAATAATTTCATGTCCACTTATATATGCCATGATGCTTGTAAAGTTTTAATCTTGAATTGGCTTATCAACACATATGCTCACTTTTTTTTTCTAGATCAAATCAATTGCCATTTCGATGTTTTGAGCCTTTTAGGATTGCTTGATCTGTCATTTGCCTGCAAAGAAAGGCTTCTTTAACTACAGCAATATCCTTACTTGTTTGGATAGTCAGGTGCCCCCCCCTCCCCCAACCCCAATGAAGATGAGGCTTATCTAGCATGACAATGAGATTATATGGACTTTCTTTTGGGCAGCATGAAAACAAACCTTCGGTGTGGGAAGGGTGAATTGGGCAGTAACATCTCAGCAAACTATGGAATATTTGGCTATTTGTTGATATGAATTGGGAATCATTTGTAGTCAAAGCAGGAAAACTAGATGCTTCACCTTCCATAGTTGAATTAAATTTCTCTATGTTTTTTAGCTTCTTGTCCCTTTTATTTAACTTCATTAAGGAGGACATGCATATCATCCTGGAGGAGTTTCCTTTTTTTCTTTTCTTCTATACAAAATTTCCTTTCAAACATGTTTCAATATTTTTTAACCTGTTCACAATGATCTTCAACTTATACGGAGTATGACATACACGAGACGGTTACATATGACGATTCATGTTAGCCGACCCAAATCATTTTGGGAATAAGGCTTGGTGGTTGTTGTTGTACAAAATTTCTTTTTAAATTACACTGATCCTTGTTTCTATGTCATGAACATCAGGTCAGCATTGTAAACAACATAAATACCTCAGTGGGGAGTACTTCAGTTGGGGAGGCTGAATATGTATTGTATGGGAGATCTACAATCACAGAAATATTGAGAGGGCTGACATTTCAGATTTCAGCCAATTCATTCTTCCAGACTAATGCACAGCAGGTACATGCTGGTGCTGATGCAATCTTGGACTGACCTGATTCTAGAGTATATCCTGGACAATTTACAAATAATTTATGTGTTCAGGCAGAGGTCCTTTATAAACTAATTGAAGATGTTGCTGGTCTCAAAGGAGATGGCTCGGAGATTGTTCTGGACCTGTTCTGTGGAACAGGCACCATTGGTCTTACACTTGCCAGAAGGTTTGCATCATTGTGCTCACATTATTCTGTTTTGTGTGCAGCATCATATTTAAGTGTGTCATATGGCCTCTTATTGACTAAATCATGTGCCACTGCTTCTCTTGAATATTGTCAGAGCCAAGCATGTATATGGGTATGAAGTAGTCCCTCAAGCCATCTCTGATGCTCACCGGAATGCAGACCTTAATGGCATCGATAACGCTACTTTTGTCCAGGGTGACCTGAATAAAATCGATGAGAATTTTGGCAAGAGTTTCCCTAGGCCTGATGTTGTGATATCAGGTAACGTATCCGGTGGCCACACCTATTGCAATAACTGTTTCACTGTTTGTTAGTTGTTACTCGATATTAATGTCTCAAGGGATTCCAGAAAAAAAAAAAAAAAAAAAAGTTAGGCCAATCCTGAATAATAGGAGGCTTTAACTAGGGACCTGATCACTAAAAAATGTTGATTCCTATACAATGAGAATGAGTCGAATACTTGTATCAGGTGATCTCAGTAACGTGTTCATGTTTTTGCAATTCCTATCAAATGATGAATGGATCAAACTTTGCTTTTGGAAAATATTTGGTTTATTGGTTGAATGTCTCTTCTCGGTCATTTCCTAGTTTCCATCTTTACAAACGTGAGTTCATTTTGTCAAGTTATCTGTGTTGAGAAGATTGGGGGTCTTAATCCACTTGGGTTCGTTTGTTTCGATTTTCACTCAGTGTTTGTAATCCAAAATCATGTTTCCTTCAGATCCAAATCGTCCGGGTATGCACATGAAGCTGATTAAGTTTCTACTGAAGTTGAAGGCCCCTCGGATTGTCTACGTTTCCTGCAATCCTTCCACATGTGCCCGTGATGTTGATTACCTGTGCAATGGCTCGGTATATAAAGTGATTCTTTCCACTTATTCTTTCTTCTGTTTCCTATTTGTATACCTGAGTTGGAAAATTGTATCTTTATAGGTGGAACAAGATATAAAAGGATGCTACAAGTTACGGAGTGTGCAACCTGTAGACATGTTCCCTCATACTCCACACATTGAGTGTGTATGCCCCCTGGATCTCGATGACAACTGTTGATACTACAATCTTCTGAGCGCAGCTTACAGGTTACTGTCAGAACCCAATTATGACTTTTCCCTGAACTTTGACATCTAGGATGTCTTACAGGAGCATACAAGTAATCAAGCATATAGCTTTAGGGCCAAACCATCTCTTTTCCTGATACATTTTTTGTATCAGCATGTATCAGCAACGGCGTACATCAACACTGGACTGCTGACATTTTCGTTGGTTCTGTGCTAAGGACTCCTGCTCATGCTTTGAAGACATTATCTCTCACCTACAGCTACATGATAGATCTGTAGATCGGTGACGTTTCTTTTGGCACTATAGCCAATCACTCGTTTTTACCGACGAGTGCCAAGTCTAGGGCATGAAATATTCGGCCACCCGCGCAGCCTCGCTAAAGCAACATGGATTGGCTGGATAGTGACATTATTTCTCACTAGGTGAACTCTGCGGGTAGTTAGTGCCCTTTACCACAATTTTGCAAATCTCTATACTAGCATTTTCATTATGATTGCTGAATGCTGATTGTAATATGTTTATTCATTTATACAATATCTATGATATCGGTCTCTGAGACTCGGTTACAACTACAAGTATCCGTGTTAAGTGTCCGTGTCCGTGTCAGGGCGTCAGGCAGGCTATTTCTGGAAGCCTTCCTACATCTTTAATCTTTTGACCTAAATTGAAGTGTCAAGTGTGTGACATTCTCCTGTCCTGAGTTTTGACTTTTGAGTATCGTAGTTGAGTTAAAAGAATGAAGAATCCAACCAAGAGAGATTTTCATAGCTGATGCAATGTATTGTATCGTTTTCTATTTTTCTCGTTGTGAAGCTGCATGTGTCCTATGATACTAGCTTGGATGTTTTTTTAATCCAAATTGACTATGCGAGGAATGCTCGGAGGAACCTTATTAGAATCAAATATTCTATTTGGGTTTGTTCGACAAAGGTAGTTATATGGAGTACCTTAATAGTCAGTCATTCACTCCTAGATATGAGTAACCTTTTTTTATTGGTTTTGTTATTATTGCTTTTGGGCAACTGGTTGTTTGTGGTTTATGGTCGTGGCAATGTAACTAAACATGTTCGGTGTAACTAGTCGTCGGATTACATAGAACTAATCTGATTCCCAGAAAAGTAGTCCTAATTTGTGTGTGACGAAATTTACTGTAACAACCTTTGACTAGATACGAGTACTTTTTTTTTTTTTGGGAAACGGCTAATACTTAAAACAGTGTGACATTCACAAAAATGGCAGGACGACTCCTGAGAAGAGTGGAAGTAACTTTACTTTGTTCCATTTATAGATTTCTGAATCTCATTAAAAAAAATGGAGTTTCAGCAGCTCTTCTTCTCTCTTTGTTGGGCCTCATACTATTCACCAATTCCTTATTTGTCTCTCTCCTCTCAGGTAACATTGTTTCCCATTTCTGTTCTACTTTAGTAATTTCTTATCTATTAATTTGTTGATTTTCTTTTAAAACATCTTATTTGTTACTTTCAATTGCATTTTTGCATGCTACTATGCAAGTTGTCTGAAAAGTAGAAAATCATGTGTTGAAAACCTTTGTAGAATTTTATGGAGAGAATACTTTTAAGAAGCCCATACCATAGGGTGTTTAACTCATTGAAATGTTAACTGTACTAGACCAAAGAATATTGGGATTTTTGAAACTTAATGAAATTTCCAGAATGCTGAGTATGGGGTGAAGATGCTTCATTGCCCGGGGTACTTTGCAGTAATCTTCATGAACATGTTACTGTTTGGATGTGTATGTTACGGTTGATTTCTCTCTTACAGCTTTCCCATCAGGCATATGATGAAAATTTGAAGATGTTTGAACGTTGTGATGGTATTGGTTGAAGATGGTTGATCTCCTTTGGGATTGAAATGGGGTGTTTTGTTATGTTAATTACCAAAAAGGGTTAGGAGTCCGCGGAGCCTTGTGGATGTTAGTTAGCTTAGCTTTGCCGAATGTTGTAATATCCGAGTCTAAGGTTATCTGATCAGAAAGCCTTGTTAGTTGTTGCACCAGAATAGTTGCGTTGAAACCTATGTGCATTGTGGATTTACAAGTTTATAGTTAGATAAATAAATCAGTATTCCGAGGGAATGCATAGATTTCTATATTACTAGTAGTTATTGACATGGAAGGGTTACCTATGTTAGTTGCCCTCTAATACCTCCACTGAATGATTGACCATGTTTTCCTTTTGTTTGACATGTATGCACACTGAATAGCAGCTTCTGAAAGATGGCGAAGCGAGGGAAGACAGGTAGGGGGGACAAGTCTGTTAATAACGGTGTTGATCGAATTTCTGAGTTGCCAGACCACATTAGGCATGATATTCTTTCGCGTCTGGACATACAGACCGCTGTTCAAACCAGTGTTTTGTCGAGGGATTGGAGGCATCAGTGGATTTGGCGCTCCTGTTTGAAATTTTAACAGATGCTCTTTACCTCATGACGTGCTAATTTTTCAACTGTCTTGATCAAACTCTTCAAAGAAGAGCTAGCAGGAGTTGATCCTGTGTATTGCAGAAACTTTCTGTCTATGTGCCGGCTTTTAATAGAGACAGAGTTTCCCATGTTAATTTTTTGGTTGCTTGTGCCATGGAGTGTGGAGTAAAGAAAGTATATCTTGATTATCATAGCCAACTTGCTACTGATATGTACCGGCTGCCAGAAAGTGTCCTTACTGCATGGCAAACCGGTATTTATATATTTTTTTTTATTATTATTTGTTTGAAATGTGTGTTTGTGATTTGATTCTGGTGATTAATTACTGAGATTGTTTGTTTATGAAGGAATGTATGTGATGGTGGTCGGAAGTTTTGTTGTTCCACATGATAAAATGCCTGTCATTAAGGTAGGTACTGTAATTGTTGTCATCTGTTTTTTAGAGTTGTAGTAATAGTGCCCACCAAGTGTTTGATTGAATTCCTGTATGAAATTTGTTGGTGTTCAGATTCACAAGATTGTCGATCTTTCAGCACTTCCTGATCGAGAGCCCATGTGGTATCTTGAGGTCATTGAGGCCCATAGAATCTTCTAACGACCTTTTGCTTGAATTACTATCACTGCATATCTACTTTGGATGTTTCCAGAAATTCCTGTTTTCCCTGCCTCCAATGTTATTTTCTAATATGTTCCTGTCTGGATTTATGTACTGAGTAGTAGAGAAACGTACTCCTATATAGTTTTGTGTCTGAATTTTAAGGCAAATAATAGACAAGTTGCACTAGCGGGAAAAGAAAACATAGAGTTATGTTGAATGTAATGCTCTAGACCTCTAGTGACTTAGTATGTATCTTAACATACAAAATGCGTGACCTTTTGCAACACAAAAGTAGCATAGTGGAGTAATAGTTACAAGTAAATTTTGATCACCAATAATCCATAGTGGACTACTGTAATTTATTAAGTCGTTTTCCAAATCCACGAGAAATCGGACCACAAGGTGATTGTGATTTGTGAATGTCATCAAAGAGTAGTTGGGAAAAAACGAGGAATACGCAACGTGTCAGGATGCAATTGATCCTCCAAGCAGAGAGGTTATCTTCTGTATCAAGTTATGTTAGGCAAAAATAATAATGTATTGATTAGTTAGTGATGCCTCAAGTTTGTTTGTTTGTTTGAGAAATGAGAAACAGGTGGTGGAGGTGAAGTCGGATGGGAAGATATCCACTAAGAACATTAATAGGAGGCATTTGCTCAAATCCAGTGGTCAGTCACATTAAACATTCCCTTTGATTATTATGATTTCATTCTGTTGGTTGTAAATGAAATGAATGAATAAACAGGACTTGGGCCACGAGACATACGAAGTGTTGATCCATCCTTGTGGTTGACCAACTCTATGCCTTCCTTACTGATTCGGGAGCATGCGATTCTATTGAACTTGGGGTCATTAAGGGCAATAGTGATGCAGGAGCGTGTTCTCATCTTCAATTATAACCGCAGAGGAGGCAAAGCTTTTATCGATTCCTTGCTGCCTCGTTTGAGCCCTCAGAATACAAACGGAGGGATGTCAATGCCATTTGTACTTGAGGTTGTTGAAGCAGCCTTGGTTTCAAGAATTCAGCGTCTCGAGAGTCGGATGATGGAAGTTGAACCTCGTGTGAGTATATATATATGGATACACTACTACTGTGAGTATATTCTTTTTAAAGTATGCTTCCTACTCGTAATAATAATCTTATACTCCAAAAACATTTATAAGATTTCAATGCAATGCCACCTCCTTATTAGGTTCAATCACTGCTTGAAGTCCTGCCTAACCGCTTAACTGGCGACATTTTGGAACAACTTCGCACTAGCAAGCAAACTTTGGTATAATATATATATATATATATATATATATATCACATCTTCATTATTATCTCAACAAATTGTATGTATGTACTACCACTCTGGTTTTGATGGAGATGGTATGTCTCATTATTTTTGGTTGTATGTAATTTGTCAAGGTTGAATTGGGATCGCGAGCAGGGTCTCTTAGACAGATGCTCTTTGATCTCTTGGAAGACACTCAAGAGATACGCATCATATGTATCATGGGACGCAACTGCACACTTAACAGAATTACCAACCTCATGGAATGTTCTCTTCCTTTGGATAAAGAAATTGCAGAGGGTCAGTCAGTCAGTCAGTCAGTCTTTACATACATTTGGACGACCTTTGTTATTAGTCGCAAGTTTGCTTTTGTTTCTGATGCACTTTTGCTGGTGTTTGCTGGTGCAGAAGAGGAAGAAGAAATCGAAATGCTCCTCGAAAATTATCTTCAGAGGTAATAACATTTCACTGCCTACTGAAACATGTCCCCTATATATGCTTCATAGTTAATCTGAATAGCATAGTTACTTGTACTTTCAGGTGTGAATCTCTCCATGGCCAAGCTGAAAGGCTTTTAGATTCTGCAAAGGAGATGGAAGACTCGCTCGCTGTAAATTTGAGGTCAGTGCATTATTCTTTGCACATATGTAGATATTGTGTATACTCATTCCTGAATTTTACGCCTCTTACTAGTGAGCATTGGCTAATAAAGGCGTCTTCTTATGTTCAGTTCTCGAAGACTTGAAGTAAGCAAAGTGGAGTTGCTCCTACTGGTTGGGACATTCTTCGTAGCAATTGGAGCTCTGGTTGCAGGTGAAACCAAATGTTCACCCCCTTGTTCACAAAATCTATCTTAATCCTGTTGTCATAACGAAACCATGACATTACTTGTTGTTCGGCTGCAGGCATTTTTGGCATGAACCTCAGGTCATATCTTGAAGAACACTCGGTATGTCTCAATAAAGCTTGATCATCATGGAGCCAATTCGAATGTTTGTTGCTTTTATCTAAGTGAGTAATAATTGTCTCTTTTTTATGTACTCTGCAGCTTGCATTTTGGTTTACAACAGCAGGGATCATGGTAGGCATTCTGGTTGGATTTTTCGTCATGTATTCATACCTGAAGAAAAGGAAAGTATTGTAGTTTCCCTGCACATAATGTCGAAAGTCAATGTTTCTGTAATTCATCCCATTTTTTGGCTGGGTTGATAGCCACTAGGTTAGCTGAAAACCAGAGAATGTAGTTATATATATATATATATATATATATATGCTTTGCAGCGGCCATGTACAAGTGCCGATGATAAGTCATGTTACAATAGGAAAATATAGTTTTTTCTATCTGAATTGAAGGACGACTTCCATTCCATTTTGTATGTCGCTGTGCTTCGTTGTATCTTATCGTGTACTCGGGCATTTCTATGCAATATCGATTCAGGTGTTATTGCGTGATCACTCATTTGTCTTGATTACTGTCAACTGCTCTTAATTTGGTTTCTCTCATTCCCATTTTGCTGGTTGTAAAGAAAAACGAATGTACGCCGTTACAGGGAGTTGGGAATTGAATCAACTGATTCTAGCAGCTTCGTAGAATTTTCTCAAGTATAATTGTTAAGAGATATCTACTTTCTTCTGCTACAATTGTTGCGTGCTGAAGACTTTCTGAACAGCAACAATACACCTGTAGAGTGAAAAAATTTTACGGTCTAGACTCGAGTGAGGTATGGTTTTCACTCTGATACCGAGTTTGCAGTTGTGGAACAGCCTTGTCATGGGGATGATGTGAGAATGGATAGCCCATAGTAACTGAAATTAAAACAGATTGTGAATGTTGAACAGAAACAATTTCTCACCTTTTCTTTCTAGAATTTTATGTTCAAAAAATTAGAAGTTGAAAATTACAGAGAATTTTGGGTATTAAGTTGTACATCTGTGCGTGCATTCCTAAATCGGCCCCTTTCAAGGACAAGAATGCACGTCAAGCGTGATATTACCCACACCTGTTTCCATTTCCTCTCTATCTTCCTTCTCCTTCCCACTATCATCGCGAGTTATACCACCAATAGCCTGCACATGATCAGAATCCAATGAAGGCTCCAGAAGACGGGGACCTGGATCAATCCACGGATGGGTAAGGCACTCCGCAGCTTTTGGTCTCTTATCAGGCGCATATTCAAGGATACTGAGGAGGAATCCTGCCATGTCCTTGGCATCTCGCTCACAAAATTGATACTTTTCAACAAGCACCTTATCAAGTGGCCAGAAACGTAACCGACGAATGTGCCTTAGATCCCCATGTCTATTGAAAAATTCCTTTGCATGACGTCCAGCTAGAGCTATCTGCAGGATCACAAGGTGAAAATCAGGAATAAGCCATCAAATATTCTCCACGAATCTATAATATCAAAGGCTAGGGACCCCTACCACATTATTGCATACGGAGTATGTGGTATAGTAATGTTTTATTTGGGTAATACCAACTACTTGAATTAACGGAACTTGAATGATACTACGTAGTACAAACAAGCAATTCAAACCGATTCCTCTAGCAAACAACATAAACCAAGGTAATACTTTTGCATCAGAGAAGCAACTAGCCTACCTCCTAAAGAAAGCTACTAGCTGAAGGCTGAACACCAGTCATACGCAAAACAAGGGAGACAAAGATTGAAACACCAAGAAGTACACTAGGCATATACCGATCAAGAGAATATAATGTATGCCTTAGTTCGCAATCCTGACTACAAACACAAAATGTCTAAAATATTTAACCTAACTGTAAGCGAGACACAAAATATCCCAAGAGACGAGCTCACTTGGGTATATCGGCATTACCACAGAATTGAGAACTTTCACAGGGAATACAGAGAGAGCCAAAATATTTGAATGCCAAACAACACAATCTTAAACAGACTGCTTCCTACCAGAATAAGAGAGCATCCTGGCAGAACACGAAGTAATACTGAACCCAAATCCAGATTTTATCTAGCAAAGCTTGGCACTGAGTGACTATCATAGATATCTAACTAGGAATTCACGGTTACAACAAACCAAAATACCCAAGGATCCTCTCTTGCTCTAGGCCAGAAGCATAAGAACAATTCTACGCAATCACTAAGAAGCTGAACAACACCAAACAACCATGACACCGCAGTAGCAGAAGATCAACACAACACATTATATCACAAGCCACGAAGAGGTGACAGAAGAAGAAAAGTAAAGTTGGGAAGAAGAAAATTGATTACCTTGCGGGGCATCACACCTAGCAGCTCCATCATCAGTGCAAGATGGTCCTGAAACCAATAGACAAGTATAACTCATAAATACAATTAATCTTGTGACAGATAGTAGAACAGACTACACTACCAACAAGTATCATTGACCTCAAATGTTCTCTCCACACAATATCTTCAGTTCTTACAACATAACATTTGCTCATACGATATAAGTATATAACCCTCAAATAACCAAACAAAGGTTGTTTTACAGCCTGTGATTGTATGAAAGCATCCATATTTTTGGTAGGAGCCTGAAAATACTACACAGACCATCACACACCAGATATATAGAATATAAAAGAAAGTAGACACTAGTGTAACACTTGTGTTGAGTTTCCCCAGAGAACAAAATTAGTCATTAGCTTCAATCTTTATACTCTAATTTCCCAATCATATGCCCAAGACAGTGTCTCTTAAGTGTCTTTAACAAGACTCCAATCATATGGTAATTTTTTGGTTGTTGACATCAATGCATAATTACCATCATCCAATAACAGCACATAAAAAGGAAAAAAAAAAAATGTTGTACAATGAGCATCCACAGCAAGTTCTAATCCTTGGAAAAGTAAACCATTGAGTACCCACACAATTCATTGTCAAATGATGTCCTCAAAAGAAAGAAAGAAAAAATGTTATCGCAATGTACTCGAGAGCAATTTTTCCGATCTATAGGAAGAAAGAACAAGTAAATATTTACAGCCATACCTCATCTTTACTGTAGTTGTCACCGGAGTGAGGATCAAAAAGAACATCACCAGTGGCAAGCTCAAAGCAAATGCAGGCAAAGGACCACAAGTCTGCAGGGGTCGAGTATTTCGATCCAAGAATAACCTCCGGACTTCTGTATTGCCTAGTTTGGATATCAGTTGTAAATTGTTTATATGTCCAGCAAGCATTTCCGAGGTCCACCAATTTGCAATTGAGATCCACAGACTTCAAGAGTTTTTGCCTAGTTGAGCGACTACCTCTTCTACTACTCTTCTTTCTTTGATGAATATCAGCAGGTTTTCCATTCAATAACACATCATCACTAGGCTCTTCACCTGTCCCTCTAATTCTGGATTCAGGCTCATCACATGGCTCTTCAGCTGTCCCACTAATGCTGGATTCAGGCTCATCAGAGGCTTCGTTTTCAACACATTTCTGAGCAACCTTCTTAGCCTTTTTCTTGATCTTCTTTTTCTGGTTTTTAGTCAAGTCACCATTGGTGTTGAATGAGGCTTTTGGGACAACAAGATCCGATACAGTTTTAGTTTTTTTGGCTGGAAGGATTAGAGGAGCTCCTAGCTTACTCAGATCCTTCGAAGGATCAATCGTGGACAAAAGCAATACATTTTCTGGTTTGAGATCAGTGTGTATCATTGACAGCTCACGGTGCAGAAAATCTAAAGCCACTAGGATATGATAACAAATTTGTTTAACCATGTGCAGCGGAATCCCCCGGTAATCAGAATACTTTATAAGAGTAAGCAGATTGTCTCCCAAATATTCAAAAACCATACACACGTGCTGCCCGTTTGGCCCTAAATGCTTAAAATGATCTAGGAGCTTCACAACACACTTTTTGCCATCAGGGTCTCCATCTGCAATCTGTTTGAGGATTGATATCTCATCCATTGCAGCCTCCGTGTAATGCTTTGCACTCTTTTGGACCTTGAGAGCTACAAATTTCTACCAGAAACAATCAAGCAATAAGAACCTTAATTTCGAATATCACGAGAAACAATGACATTCCCAACCAAAGCAGAAAAATCAGTAATGAATCATTGTCAAATCTCAATCTGCACAACCAAACCCTAGAACTAAAAGCATTGAACAACAGTGGAGTCACCTATACGCAATACCAAATCTCGGACCTATACAGAGAAGCAAAGCATCCAGCATCACCCTAATCAGTCGGTTGCTAAACTAACTACACATATCAAGCTCTAGTTCACACGTATCCTCTTCCACTCCTTTCAAACAATACTGCGAAAAGAGCAACACAGCTCGTATATATCAACATAATCATATCTTTTCAAGCGATTGATATTACTTCAATCCAATATCAAAATCTTAAACAATTGATTACATCTAAACAAACCAACAAAACTCAGAAACATTCAGAAACCAATTAAATCAAGCAAAGCATACAGGTTTTTGAAGATCCCAAGCAAGCCAAACAGTGGAGAAGTGACCCCAACCAAGCTTAGATTGAACAATATATCTCCCATTTTTAAAAGTATCACCAATTTGAACTTGATGATAACCTCCTCTTCTGTATTCCTCTGTTCCCTCATCTTCAGATGTGTATTCACTCTCTTCTTCACTTGTTCTATCTTCAACTCTCTGCTCTGCCATTTAATTTATATTAAAATTGAGACCCAATTGGAAAAATTGGAATCTGGGTTTGATACGCAGGTTGAAACCCTAAGTGGGTTTTTAATTTGGGGGAAATTGGATTGAAGTTGAGAGGGTTTTGCGGGTGAGAAATTAGGGTTTTCGAGGAGAGAGGAAAGAAGTTAGTTGGTGTTTGTGTTAAGAAGAAGACGCCGCCTTCTGCCTTCTGCCTTCTGGTAGTACTGGAGTTTGCCGGGAAAATTAAGAGCAACTTTTAAAACAAAAGGACAAGTGATTGTAGAGGAGCAATTTAATGGTTTTTGATGGTTTGAGATAATGTGTTTGTTATCGACCAACACCAACAAATATCACAACTATTGTACAAGTCTATTCTCACTAATATTCGGAAGCTGAAGCTTTGTAGTATAGCCCTTGTAATATACCGTTTTTTTTTTTTTTTTTTTTTTTTTTAAGTGGTATTAATAAAACGATCAGGTCGCCTCAGCCATAAAGTCTGAGGTGACAGCGTCTAGTACATCAGAAGGACCGGTCTCAACCCAAACTCTGGTCGAGTAGTCAACCGGCCTACAGTGAGCCATAAGGTGAGCAACTTTATTGTCTTCCCTACAAACATGACTAAAAGAACAAGACGAAAAGCTACGAGAAAAACTAATAACATCTGAAATTACAAGCCCCAAGTAGCTAGACTCGGGTGTACTAGTCTTCAATGCCGACACAACCTATAGCGAGTCAGACTCCAAGACAACGTCCTCCGCACCTTACTGCCATGCCATTTGCAACCCCAATAGGGCTGCCTTCGCCTCCACCACACAGGGCTCCCAACACTCCTTCACCTGCTTACACGCAACTCACAACACCTCGCCATCCCACCCTCGTAGAACAGCTCCCATACCCGACCCCTCGGTCCCCAAGGTAGCGCCATCGACACTTATTTTGGTGACTCCCTCCGGTGGTGGAATCCACCTAGCCCCAGCACAGAACTGCTCTCCGTCCCCCTTCCCGCCTCTCCTCACCTCTCTCGCTTCAACATACGCACGAAAGAAACTAAGCGCTCGTCGAACAATATGACCCGCCCCCGGCTTGTCCCCACCATGTGTCACATCATTTCTTGAGTTCCAAATCGCCCACGCCATTACAGCCACCAACTCCACTCTCTCTTCTAGCTCACATGCCACCTCCAGCTGGAACCAACGCCCCACCAAATCTAAACCCGACCTACACCCATCCCATAACTCTGTGTCCACTCCCAGCTCCTCCCAAGCCGCCACACCCTCCGCCTCCGGGCAGAAAACTATGGTGTAGATGTCGTTCTCGCCCGCCACTCCGCATCTCGGACATAGGGTATCCGCCTCAACAATCCGTTTATGGATGTTTGCATGAGACGGAATAGCAGCCTTGCACAACCTCCAAACAAAAGTGCGCACCTTCGGAGGCACCTCAAGTTCCCAAACAGCTTTCCATAGGTCCACCGCCCCCCGAACTACTCCCCTCCCCTCCCCCCCTCCGCCACCAGGAGCTTGTTTCCGGCGTAGTGATAGCTAGATTTCACTGTGTAAATCCCTTTTTCACTATAATGCCATACCAAAACATCCGGGCACGCCGTCTCCGCGATCGGAAAACTTAGAACCTTGTCCGCTTCAAACGCCAGCAACTTACTCCTCAACAAGTCGCCCTTCCAGCATCTTCTCTCATCATCAATCCACTCCTCTACCAACACATCTTCTTGACCCCCCCTCGGTGAAATAAGCCTAAATGTCGGCCCTCGCCGAGTCCATCTGTCAGCCCACGCTCTCACACTCTTCCCATCCCCAATTCTCCATCGACACCCTTCCAGCAACATACCCTTCACCCCCCAAATGCTCCTCCACGCAAAACTAGGCTGCCTCCCAATCTCGGCTTCCATAAAAGAGCTCCTCGGAAAGTACCGAGCCTTCATAAGACGGCCAGCTAGTGTATCGGGATCCTTCATCAATCTCCATGCTTGTTTCGTCAACATGGCATCATTGAAAGCGATCAAATGTCGAAAACCCATCCCCCCTTCCCCTTTAGCACGACACAATTTCTACCGTGTATGTTTTCTTTGTAAAGAAACATGCACCAATTCTCGAAGCTATATTAAGTACTCGTATGGAAAATTTGAACATGTTTTGGTCTATTAGTCAAAGATTTTGGCATATTTGTCTATGTTATACAGTTTTTGAAGTCGAACCGATCAACCTCGATTGCCACCTCCTTGAGGCCCTTTTGCGAGTTAGGGTTATAGCCTTATAGTGTAGGAGTTTATTTATAACGCGCACAAATGATAGTGGTTGCGAATTCAACGACAAGTACATTGACCAAATATTCTTTTGTGGTTGAGGTTGCCAATATTGTGGATTAGCTGCACAGAAAAGGGGACAATCACCTTATATGGGAGGATTGTCGAATGATCATATTTCTTTCGATATCTGGAATTATTTTTGCATGCGCAGACGGTGGACTAGATGGAGATGATGCCGAAACAATCAAATCAGGGTGGTTAGAGTGGAGGGGCACGCGCCACAAGATTTCTATGAAAGTTTTTTCTGCAAGACGATTAGGCCAACACTATTGTATGGCACCGAATGTGGGTCATTTAAATAGTATCCAATTCATACAAAGAATGTGGCGGAGATACGTATGCTTCGATACATTTGTCATGTGTGGACAACAAGAAATAATAAGGGTTGCATCAATTGAAGTGAGATGAGATGATAAATAATTCGCTAACGTTGTATGGCCATGTGAGGAGAAGGCCTGTAGATGCTCCATTTAGAAGATTTGAAGCGTGAGCAAGTGATAACATGGTAATATGGTATGGGAGCGGGAAACACCAAATGCTCCATTGGATACACTTGGAAAGTCGGAATTCAAATGAACTTGCAAATCTTAGGAATTAAGATTGGGGAAATTTGCATGATGTGTTGGTGAGACACTAGTGCCATGAACAATGCCATGACAATAAAATGTGGGTGTAGGAGGGAGAAAAGGGATGAGGCATGCATAACAAAAAAAAAAAAAAAAAGGAGAATGCCATACAACTTTACCCTTAAACGATGGGATGTGGCCCGAAGTGCCATGAATCATTCAATTATACTACGTATGAGCTAAGAAAAATAAAACTTTTACATAGAGGCTAATTAAGCTTCTCGAACACTGATCCACGTGAGTCGCAGTTCCCGATCAATGCTACTCTCACAAGGAGTGTAAAAATCACTACCTTTTTATGTCGTTATGTCTTCAACTTGAGTGTCAATTGTTGTTGTGGATTGATTAGGGTATGGGGATCTTTCTCCTTTTATGTATCCTATTGAAACTTGTGTTAATTTCATCTCAACAATAATAGACCGGAGTCATTATATTTAGGTTAATGTGGTTAATCACAACTTTATTGTAATTTTGTGACCAATAGGGTACAAATGAAAGGTAATATGGTGAACGATACGCTATTTCCTTCTTCATTCATCTATTATTAGAGGTCATAAACCAAAAACTTTAAGAATGACTATCGGCACTCCACTACTCCCTCCGTTCCGATGAATACTTGGATTATTCTATTTTGGGTTGTTTCGTTCATTTCTTGGCCTTTCCTTATTTAGGGGGTTTGGTGTTTGTTAAGTTACTACAATGCCATCAAGTTGCCCCACCTCTACCCACTTTTTATTGGTTTTGTGGGTATTTTTTTATTTCTCTCTCCTCTCCCCCACGTTTACCCCACCGTATATTGGTTTTTGTTCAAAAAGCAAAGTCCAACATCTTATTGGAACGGAGGGAGTATAATCTTTCGGCACTTCCACTCACAATTTTACCTCTAATAAAAATGAGATATTGGGAGTGCAAGAAGATTGCGGTCAAGTGCCAATAGTTTTGCCAAAACCTTTTACATTTTCTAGGATTTATAAATCTCATAAGAAGTGATTGATAATTTCTCATATATACCATGGCAATCAAACAACCCCCAAACAATTCTAAAATCTAAAGAACCACTCCATATAAATTGAAACATCATCCAAACAAACACTAGTCGATAGCCAAAATCGGACCAAAACACTTGAACATCCAACATGTAGTAAATTTGAAATATTGTACACAAAATTTGAAAATTCCAATTTGAAAAAGCATTGTGAATTGTGAAGATACAGAATTATTGGCAATAAGGACGTTGGTCTTTGATCTGGCGGGTTGGGTAGTTTGAATTGGTGTAAAACTTGCAAAAGGGTGACAAAAATAAAACAAAAAAAATACGGAGTAAGTAGTACAACTTTTGTGAATGAAACAACAACAGTACTACTTTTCTCTGCAAAAAAGTGCATTCTGTATGCTGTAAAGCCCACGTCCTGCCCAAACACACTGCTCTATTTTGTCCATTCACCCAATCGCTAGCTAAACCCACGACTTCCTTCCTCCTCACCCAACTCCAACTCCACCCCGAGTTTTGTCGCTCACAATTTCAAACACCGGTTCATGTTTGTCGATTTCAAAATCGTAACTTGATCGTCACGGGGTAATGTGGTAAATCTCTAAGTAGTGTGCCAATCCATTCTACTTAATTGTAATTGTTGGGGATTTGTTATAGGCTAAATTCGTAAACCACCAAGTCACGCTATCTTTTCCCAAAGGGAAGAATGCAGAAAGCCAACATACTTACTGAATTAATTACAGAATCATTAAAGTTGTACACTAATTAATAGAGTACATTGATTAGGAGTAATTAACTAATTACTAGTACTACTAGAGAGTGTAGAGACTAGAGAGTAGGATATGATGAAGAAGTTGTAACGTTGGATATTATTTCATCTTCCCCATAATAATTTATAGATTACCGCGTCACTTTTTACTTCTAGTAGTAAGATTCTCACTTCCTTTACCTTATTAGCTCAACCAACGTTATTACCAGTCACAAATACAGAGTAACTCATCATTTCAATTTTGAAACATAATGTAGTAGTAAATCTCAACAAATTACCCCATTCTTCAAAACCCACATTACTTACACTTTGAATTGTTACGGTCTCATAAAAGAGTGACCGGAAACTCTTTTGTATTACGTACGCTACCATAAAAATATGCTTGTACTTTGCACTAAATTATATGAGGAACAATGAATTTATTACGTGTCAAAACAAAGAAATGAAAAAGGAAGTAGTAGAATACTTGCATAGGAAGCAAAAGAGACACAAGCAAGGGTAATATGGTCACAGCAAATAATATTCCAAAGAAGCCAACCTTCACTAGCATGAGAACCGACCCACATTGGACAAAATCACAAAATGTCCAAAAATTCCAAGGAGACATGGGTAATTTTCTCTTTCTTATAACCAAAAATAAAGGATAAAATAGTCATTTTAAACGATTGGCAAGGATAGAATAGTAAATTGGCAATGATGTAACACCGTACTAAACCATACTCCCCATCATCATCATCATTTTTTTATTATATTATATAAACCCACGACTCTTGACGGTTCATAGACTTCATACCATCACTTCCTCCTCAACTTCTCTCTCCTCTCTCACCTTCTTCTCAACTTCCCCCCTACTCATATACACTTAATATTTCTTTATATAAAAAAAAAAAGAGGTTTTTATTTCATCTTCATCTTGGTCAGTAATTTATCCTTTGATTTCCTGACGCTGTTTTTTTTTTATTTTTAATTTCTCCTTTATAGCGCTTGATAACGTGATTCTGACGCTGTTTTGTCTTTTTCTGTTGGGTAGAGCTTTGAACAATGTCATATCGTGGAGGACGCGGCGGTGGACGTGGTGGGTACGGCGGAGATGGAGGCGGACGAGGAGGGTACGGCGGTGGAGGTGGACGTGGTGGTTACGACGGAGGAAGAGGAGGAGGAGGACGTGGTGGTTACAGAGGAGGAGACAGAGGTGGAGGACGCGGTGGTGGTGGTGGCGGCGGAGGGTACAGAGGTCCTGACGTCGGAGTATTAACTCCGGCGATGTGGTTGGAGGCGACGAAGGTGCCGTTGACGACGGAGATGAAGACGAAGCTAGCGGTGTCAACACCGGCGCCGTCGTCGTCGAAGGCAGTGAAGCCGCCGGCGAGGCCGGGGTTTGGGAGGCTAGGGTTGAAGTGTGTTGTAAAAGCTAATCACTTTCTGGTTCAACTCTCTGAGAGAGACTTCCATCACTATGACGTATGCCCTTCATCTTCTTCTACGTCCTCCACCTTTCATCTTTTAATTAATTAATTAATTTAAGGTTGAATGTTTGTTGACTTGGTGAAGAATTTCTGTTGTATGTAATATTCTTTATTTTATTTTTTTTATCGGTTTACATGTGAATGTGTGATGTTGTCATTTTCGTCTGCCTGCTGGATTGTAGTACCACTCTCATTATTTTATATTCCAACATTTAATGAATTTTATTTCATTTTCTTAATTTTTTGTGTGATTTGTTTGATCTGTTGAATTATCATTTATCCTTTTTTTTTTTTTTTTTCTGGGTTTTGCAATAATGTTTGTTTTTCTGGGTTTTGGGTAATTTAGTTTCAGATTCCAATGAAATTAAAGGGTGTTGTTCCTAGTACAATGATGATTCGTTTTTTATTTTGGGTGGGGGGGAGGGGGGGGGATGGTGTTGTGATCTTACGTTTGTGAATAGAAGAATGAATATGTTCGACGTACGTAAAGATGCTCGAAAATGTGATTTAAATGGTTGTGTTGCAAAGTAGTAGTTGGTTGATCCATGCTTTTTTCTTTTTGGTATACATTCTTTTTCTTTTATTTGGTTACATTTGGTATACATTCTTGTCACAAAAATGTTGCAGTTGAAGAGCGAATGACATACTCTAGTCTCAAAATACAAGAATCTGACTGTCACATGTTGTTATTTTAATGAAATCAACTCAGGTCGTCTCGTTCTTTTATGTTGTAGGATGTTTGATTACTTGTAAAGATTATAACATTTGTACCCACTAATCTCCTTGTCAAATTTAAATACTCCCTAAACTTTTCACTTTCAGCACAAATCTTAAGCATTCTTGATGGCTTGATTATGTAAATTAAGCATGCTTTTGATCTGTTATTATCATTGTTTTTGTACATCAATCATGGAATTGTAATTTTTGACTGGGTCATTCATAAAGAGTTTCTTATCCTCAAACATAGGTGTAAAGATCCGTACATCCGACCCCCACTTACTTCGCCAATGGGTGGGACTTAGGAGCGTTTCAGACACTTGCGTAATTGTTTATTTGCCCACTAAGCTACCCTGAACTTGTTTTCTGTTTTTGAACTTGCAAAATGATCTGTGAGTTGAAATTCTCTTGTAAAATTCTCAGACCATTTTACTGTCTTATTGTTGAAATCATTGATTTCTTGTTGTGAATTGGTCTTACTCCAGTTTGTGTGACGTCTAGTTTGAGGCTTTTCATGTCGGTGTATCTATCTCATTCTGTATATTTGTGTTGATACCCTGAGCAGGTCTCTATTACTCCTGAAGTGGCTTCTAAGAATTTCTGCAGAGAAATCATCTCCAAGCTAGTTACTGATAATCGACAGTTCTTGGACAAGAGAATTCCGGCTTATGATGGTAACAAGAGCCTTTACACTGCTGGTCCTTTGCCATTCACCTCCAAGGATTTTTCGGTGGAGATGCAAAAGGAGCGCAAAGGCCGCGGTCCTGACAGGTTTGTCATGCCCTGACTCGGTTAATTGTACATTGTTCATAGTGCTGTTGTTGAAAAACAATCTCATTACTAATGCTTGCTATTACATGTTTGCAGTGAGACTTTTGTGGTGTCCATCAAATTGGCAGCAAGGGTCGACCAAAGTCATCTGCAGGAATTCCTCTGTGGCAGAATAACTGACACTCCTCAAGATGCTATCCAGGTTCTTGATGTGGTCTTACGCTCTGCAAAGTCCCTGAAAGAGTAAGCAATCATTTAAATCATTAAATGTGTTAATTTTTATTTCTTTTTTGTTAATTTGAGTGATTAAAAATGGATGTTTGTGCCAAGCAGGTATAAGATTATTGGGAGATCTTTCTTTTCTGAGTCCTTGGGTTCAGGGCCACTTGCTGATGGAATTGAGTTCTGGAGGGGATACTATCAAAGCATTCGCCCTACGCAGATGGGACTCTCCTTGAATCTTGGTATATTTCTCACTTGCTTATGTTTTATTCGGTCCACCACTCTTTTGGTAAATTCCTGTGATTGTTTATGATTTAATACATGCTTACTGATGAAATTGGGAACTTTGCTGTTGTAGATGCATCTGCACGCCCGTTCTACATGCCAGTACGCGTTACTGAGTATGTCGTGGAGCATCTGAAGTTGAGAGATCAGAGGGATCTTTCCAGGCCATTAAGTGATGCCAATCGTGTGAAGGTACTTCCTAGATTTGGTCTATGGGGTAGAAATGTAGCTGCATTCAAGATTCGAAAGTTTTCTTATGGTTAATTCTTTTGCTTTCATTTCACAGTTGAAGAGGGCTTTGAAAACCATCACGGTGGAAACCCAACACATGGGCTATAAAAAAAGTTACAAAGTGATAGGATTGTCAGCCGAGCCTGCCAACCAGATTATGTAAGTTCTATCAATTATTCCTGACAGCCACTCTCTGTTGTTTTAGTTTTGGGATTGGTTTACTACTACCTTCTCGGAACTTTTACCCTTTTTCCTGTCTCTGTTTTTTTATGTAGCCTTTGAATAGGTCTTTTCAGTCTTGTTATCCCCCCCCCCTCCACTTGGCACCTGCTCATCTTTACTCTTTTGTGTGTTTGCTGGTTCTTGACCTTCTAGTAGTACATTTTCTTGTGCTAGAGAATACTCTAATCTGTGTTTATATTCTTCAATGCTTTGTGGAGATCAGAAGTTTTTTAAGATCATGGCTTTTGTAGGTTTTCTCTCGGCAATGATGAATCTCAATCCCAGCTGTCCGTTGCTCAATACTTCAAACAGAAATATCAGTGTCAGCTTCAATTCCCTAACTTACCATGCATTCAAGTGGGACAGCCTAAGAAGCCCACTTATCTGCCTATGGAGGTTTGTTTTATCCGTCTTATGCGTAAACTGCTCTTTGCCGTGCCTTGTTTTTTTTATTCATGAGTTACTTTGGACAGCTTTGCACTATTGTGAGTGGTCAAAAGTACCCAAAGAAGCTGAACGAGGCACAAGTAACTGCTCTCCTTCGAGCAACTTGCCAGCGGCCGGCTGAGAGGGAGGGAAGCATAAAGAAGGTATAACATTATCCTGGTTCATGCTGCTGTCCTTTGGGTTTATAGCACAATGCCTTTGGGTTGTTCCTGGTCCCCTCACAAAACATTTCACCTGATGTTTTTTTTTTCCCTTTTCTTTAGATGGTGAGAGACAACAGGTTTGGTGAAAGTCAGATGGTTAAGCAGGAGTTTGGGATGCAAATTTCTGAAATGTGCACCACTGTTGATGCCCGAGTCTTGCCTCCACCTATGGTATGTGCATTATGTGAACGGAGTTTGTTGAATGCATTTATGTTTTCTGCAACTTGCTTTCCTGATGAAGCAATTCTTCTGAGCAGCTCCAGTATCATGACAGTGGAAAGGAGCCGAAGGTTGCTCCAGCTGTGGGTCAGTGGAATATGATAAACAAGGTATAATAGTGTTGCTATTGTCATTTGTTGCTGGTTGCAGTAGTTAGTGAAATTCTCACTGTTTGTTTGAATGTGTAGTTGTTAGTAACATTCTCTTTTTTTTTTTTGGATAAGAGTTGTTAGTGACATTCTCACTGTTTGGTTGAATGTGTAGAAAATGTACAAGGGTGGTACTGTGGAAAGGTGGACTTGCTTAAACTTCTCGTCAATGAGAGATGATCTGATGGGACAGTTCTGTATGGATCTAGTTGCTATGTGCTGTAGCAAGGGAATCGTAAGTTCAACTGACATAGTAGCTGAGGAATTCTTGTTAGTGGTGTAGTACTGCATTTAAAGTATAAATACATTATGCGAATGTTATTGATTGATGTTTCTAGGCTTTCAATCAGACACCTTGCATCCTTCCAAGCTCACATCATGCCAGTCGGATCGAGAAAGCTCTTCTTGATGTTCATAATCGAGCTAAGAATCAGTTGCAGTTGCTGATAATTATACTGCCAGATATCTCTGGATCTTATGGTATGAGCCTTTGTGTGCCATTTTCCGTTTTTGGGTGTTTTAACGTACTGGTTTGTGTGGTTCTATTAGTTATATCAATGATCAAACTCTCTTTGGATCTTTTGATCTTTGTGTTCGTCATCTGTGTTGATTATATAGCCTGCTCTTGTGAAGTTAGTAGGAATTAATGTTTTATCTTTTTCCGTTTTCCTTGCATCTTCATGGCAATTGTTCTGTTGTCATCTTTCATTGCCCTATAGTGAAATCTGCTTCTCAGAGTCCCAGATACTGTACTCATGTCTCATCTTCCTTTCTTTTACTTGGTCTTTATTGGTCTGTTGGCTGGTATAATCATGTGCTGCCGTTTTGAATGCCAGGTAAAATCAAAAGGATCTGTGAAACTGAGCTTGGCATTATCTCCCAGTGCTGTAAGCCTCATCAGGCTAAGAAGTTGAGCAAGCAGTACCTAGAAAATGTGGCTCTGAAAATTAACGTGAAGGTAAGTATGAGTCACATTACCGATTTCAGTCTGTCCAACTTACCTTCATGTTAGCAACTGATTGATTGTTTAACTTGTGAAGGCCGGAGGGAGCAATTCTGTTTTGTTTGATGCTATTTCATTGAAGATACCTCGCTTGTCGGACCATCCAACAATTATATTCGGTGCTGATGTTACACATGCCCCTCCTGGTGAAGACTCTAGTGCTTCAATTGCAGCTGTATGGTTCTAATAATATTCACTTTGTGGTCTACTAATCTGTTGGATGACTGTTTTATGTAATCTGGATCTGATACACGAGTTTGGTTGGACTGTTGCAGGTTGTAGCTTCCATGGACTGGCCAGATGTGACAAGGTACAAGGGACTCGTGTCTGCTCAGGGCCACCGGGAAGAAATTATTCAGGACCTCTACAAACAAGTCGATGGAAAGCACTCTGGGATGATCAGGTAAGTAGACCCAAGGGTTACCTCGCAAATTGAGCTCCTTAGATCTGACATTTGGCACATTTTGAATTTTTGATTGATCTGTTTTGCCTACAGAGAGCTGCTAGTTGCCTTCTATAAGTCAACAGGGAAGAAACCTGCAAGGATCATCTTCTACAGGTACAATCTTTTCTCCAGATTTTACCCACCGTCCATAACCTGTTTTCTCCCTTCTAACTCTTTTGCTTTGGTGCGCAGAGATGGAGTTAGTGAAGGCCAATTTGCTCATGTTCTATTGTATGAGATGGATGCAATAAGAAAGGTATCGTTTCTAAGTTATTATAATCCTTGGTTTCACCATCAATGTGTTTTTCAGCAATCTTGTGGTCTCTGGATTACTTACTGCTGTGATTGTCATGTCACAGGCATGTGCTGCATTGGAGGATGGTTATCTACCCCCTGTGACTTTTGTGGTCGTGCAAAAAAGGCATCACACCCGTCTTTTCCCTACTGATCTAAAGTTAACAGACAGGAGTGGCAACATTATGCCAGGTTTACTTCTTAATCATGCCCTTTTGCAGTTTGCTCCATATATTTGTTGGCTTAACCTATTAGGTTCCCATGTTTTAACTAACATGTCACAACTCACAGGTACCGTAGTCGACACCAAAATCTGTCATCCATCGGAGTTTGACTTCTACCTGTGCAGTCATGCTGGTATACAGGTAAATGTTTGGTCTCTGTTTTCTGTTTTCAAATCCAAGGTACTCCATCACTCTCGTAGTGTTGTCTCGTATATTGCCCATCTGCTAATGGCTAACTGTTTAACATAAAACTGTAGGGTACAAGCAGGCCTACCCACTATCATGTCCTCCTTGATGAGAACAATTTCACTGCTGATCTACTACAGCTCTTGACCAACAGCTTATG
>JBBYHQ010117928.1:0-27959 GCA_038382645.1 Spergularia azorica
TTCTGAGGCGATGGCAGCTGCGCCTCAGTGCGCCTTGCGCCTAGGCGCGCCTCAGGCGCGCTTTTTTAAACTAAGGTGAGCTGAGTGATGAATAGCCAGTAAATGTTTCTGCACATTATGTACCCTTTCCTCCCACAGAAAAAATTCTCGAAGGAATAGCAATTAATGGCCAGTCTGCAGAATTTTTTAAGATAAATGCAGCTTTAAAAATCTAACTTTCTTTTACAGCTCTCGCATCTCATCATCTAATATCGAAGTATTTGTAATTCGATGTTCTTGACTCATCATCATTAACTTTTGTCATTCCTACTTTTACTTCTGGTTCTAGTGCTTCATATTTCCACTCACTCCATGCTGTTTTTTGGTACCGATTACTGACAAGGGTTTGGAATGGATGGTTGAACATATAATGTTCAGAATGAAATCTTTTCTGAAGTACCCAAGTTTTGATTCTGGTATCTGCACCCATATCCGATACGAACACCTGATCAGCGGGCAAATCAGTTCCTTCATGTAACCCAACCCTTCATAGCAGTTGATCTTGGGGTTGAAATGTCCTATGCCAAATTTTCCGCCAAGTGTAGTGTTAAGCTGCTTGAGAAATCTAATTTGTGTCTTTTTTTTTTTCTTTCTTTTTTGGTTTCTGATATGTAGCCCTAATCACAACATGACCTGCTTTTTTTATTACTATGACTCTATGCTATGGCGCCTTTAAGAACTGCCTTCCAGAAATAGCTGGACAAGCTCATTGTTGCCAAAGTTTGCTGAATGCATTAGGTAACACTGAACTATTGAAATCGTGCTGCATTGTCAGAATATGACAAGTGATAGGTCAGTATGAGATATGTTTTGTTGGACGCTGCCTCTCCCTCCCCCTCTCCAATAAACAACCTCTCTGCTAGAGAGGCTTGGTTGGCAATTGGGATGAAACTTTGCTTGTTTAGCAGACACTTGTAACTTGACAAAGGCTCTCTTCCCTTAAGCTTAAACAATAATGGCTGGAAATCTAAACTATTTTACAATGGATTTGTGGGCTGGTTACCGTCCACTCATCCAGTTGTCACTATGATAGCATCCCACCCTCCTCCTTGCTTATGCTCGAACCACCGTTTGAGGCCTGCAATGCTATTGCTTCCTGTTAAGTAATAAGACAAAAATTGTTAGGTGAAAAATTATAGGGGCCTGGTTTAACGATAGATGCCCATAAGTGGATCCTCTATAACATGTTTGTAGCTTGTACGGCCAGGTTACTGTGTGTTTAAAGAAGTACTTTGCAGACCTTTGTCTACGGCAGTAAGGATACTATCATATTTGGTTGGATTGAAGTTCGGATTCCTGGCGATTGTTTATAGTTAGAATGTGATTAAATACCGTGTATTCATAGCATTTGTTGTTTTGTTTCCAATTACCAGGGTTTAATTAAGTGCCTAGCCTATTTTTATGTTGTGATTGCAGTTTGTTATTGTTTCTCTCTCTGGATGGGGCCTAGCTATATATGGAGGTTACAAGCTCTTCTCTGGGGGCAAAAAGGAAGAGGTAATACTCATCTGTAGTATACAAACTTATTTTCTTCATTGAGTAGCATCTTAATTTATGTGTAAGCAGTTGTCAGTCGGTGCGATTCTCGAAGCAATTTTCATTTTGGGTCATCCGTGTGCAGCCTCTCTATGTTTCAATAGGGGTAAGGCTTGCGTGCATCGGACCCTCCCTTACCCCGCCTTATGGCGGGAACCTTTAAGGCACTGGGGTTAAAGATATTGTTGTAGTAGCATCTTAATTTAATGTGAGACACAGAAACCAGCAGCGCTGTGGTGATTAGTTATTCGCTTTAGTTTTAGCAACTTAATGCGGTCACTAGATATGATTCTATCACTGGTCCTCTGGATACAAACACCAGCCACACATGCTCTACTTGATATTCTTTGTTTTTAAGAACTTCTCGATTGTCTGAAATGGGCTGTTTCCCAGTTGCTTCATTCTAACTATACGTTTTTTCTATTTGCAGAAAGTGGTAGAGGCTGCACATTAGGATTTTTTTTTGGTATGAATGTGGAAACTCTGTTGCAATAAAGTCAAGATTCAAAAGCTGATCCAAGATGCATATCCTTCTGGTTGCCTGATTAGATGGTCTTGGAGCCAACAAATGTTTTACAGATTCAGCTTTTGACAATTCTAATTGTGGATGCATAAAACATACTGTAGTTTGGTCTGGATGACAGTTACCTCTCCTTCACTGTGAAAGTATCCGTATTTTGTTCTTGCGATTTCATGTTCACTGATCTTTTTGGATCAGGCGAGGGAACTATGACATAATTGTTTTCGTATCTTTTTGGTTCTGAGGAAATTATGGCATAAATTTGTGTTCTTCTCCGTTTCTGTGTTATAGACTTGTAGTGCACCTAATTCATGGAATATTGGCGTTAGCTTATTTCTGATTTTGCCTCACTGCTCAGATTATCTAATATATCAAAAGTTATGCTACATAATATGCTCGGTTAAAGCTTGATCAAATGACTTGAGTCCATTGTAGTCAATTCACAACAGAATGGGGGTTTCCTTGTGCACTAATATACAGTGATAATTGATCATAGCAGAAAGGGGATGACCCTGCAATAACTGTGGGTCTATTAAAGTATGATTGCATAGAATTTTTTTGCTGTTGAATAGTCTAGTCTAAAATTCCGTCTCCTCAGCAGCCTCTTCTGCTTCTTCCTCATCGGGATCTGATTCTGCAAATCTTTTGATATCAGCCTTGTCAATCTCAGGTTCACGAAGATCCTCTGTGTCATCACCCTCGCCTTCCTCTGTCTCTGTTTCCTTTTGTTCAATGTCGTCATTATGCTTGTTGATATCCATGTTATGCATCTTCAACAGCTTCTTATCCGCGTCTATATCAGTTTGATTGTTTCCTTCTTCAGATATCTGTTTCTTGACATTCTCATTGGTAGTTGTAAGTTCTGCACTCTCGTCATTGGAAGACGATCTGGCTTTTCCATTTTCGTTACCATTTCCTGTATCATCTGCCTTTTCAGCATCAGTTCCCTTTGGTTTTGTCTCTGTGGATCCTCGGCCTTGTGCTGCCTCTCCCTTTGCTTCTTCGTTCTTTCCCCCACCTTGGCCATCTCTTCCAGCTTCTTGAGTCTGATTCAGCTTGTCAGATTGTCCGGGGTGAATTTCTAGTCGGCCCTCCTCTTTTTGGCTATTTGAGTCTACATCTTCTTGATTCCCTGAAGCACCTGCTCCAGTAGTTACAGAATGCAGACCGTCCCCCAATCTCCTGTTTCTTAACCTCTTGCCTCTGTGTCTCCTCCTTACCCGTATAGGTATACCCAAGCTAGTTGCATCGGCATCTGACTTCTCCATCTTCACCCCATCTCGCCTTTGTTGGTCTTGAGGACTATCATGACTATCGCTGGTCTCATTCATCTTCTCCTTTCTGAGATTCAGAACCAGATCACTTTGTTCATCTGTTGCTTTCATCTCTCTGTTTTTGTCTGTGTTGATCAAGATACCGCCCTGCCCATTCTCAGTATTCTTCTCTCCCCGCTCAAGCCTCCATTTGTACAATGCTGCTTCTTGTCTCATCCGTGGCTCATCTTCATCCATATCATCCCAATTTTCAGTTCTATTAGTCGAATGTTGTATAATCCCATCAGTTTGGCCCACATTTCCACCCTTCGTTTCCTTGTCACTGAAACTGATGTGGCGTTGCTGCCCATCATTCCCTTTCTCCTGCCTTTTATTTGTTTCTGTCATAGAGCTAGACAACTGTGTGAAGTCAGTCTTAGTCAGCCTGAGTTTCAGGTCCTCAATTTCCGATTCCTTCATCTTTATCATGTCCTTTAGAGCAGAAACCTGAGTGACAGTCGAGTTCATCCCTTCTTCCGTAAGCATCTTAATCTCATTCTTTTTCTCCTCGAGCGTGGATTCAATCACCTTGCGCTCATCTCTCAGAGCGACAATCATAGATTCCATCTCCAACAATCTTCTATCAAGCTCTAACTTTTGTGATCTGAGCGAATACACTTTGGTTTTCATATCCTCGATTTTCTTTCTTGCTTCTTTGTTAAACTCTTGCTCTCTCTGCAATGTTGCATAAGCCACCAATTTATGATGTCAGACCAAGGTTTTCAAGTTTCTAAACCAAATTGTTTCTGAACATCATATGGCATTTCTAAATAAAACCCATTTTCTAGTTTCACGGGATCTCTCACGTGAGAGAACGGGTTTTAATTCTATTATTATGGGAGAGCTTTGTCGCCCTATGAGGTATTGTACTAGTATTACACTAGGTCAAATCCGGATTAAATCAGATGGCGTAAATCAAAACTAAACACCTTTCTTTCAAACTAGACATTATCATTTATCATTACCAGTAAAAGTTCAGCATTTTTCTTAGGGAACACAGTACAAAATCAAATGCATGCATGAGAAAATAAAACAGATCCTTAGTTAATTAATTAATTCATTAGAGCTAGGAAAAAAAGAAAATGTATACCTGAAAGAGGAGATGAAGAGTGAGGAGCTCATGATCTTTCTCTTTGACAAGTAGGGAGAAAATGCGCTTTTCCCTCAGCTTGTGAAGGATCATCACACCCAAAATCGCCGCGCCGAAGGCCAACAGTAGCATCAATGCATAAGGTTTACCTCTGTGACCGTTGTTATTGCCACTACTTTTGTGAGTAGTCGCCATTTTTGTCAACTTTCTTAGCTTCAATCTTACACTTCTTGTATTTTTTCTTTGTCTCCAAATTTTGTTGGGTAAGAATGGTGGAGTAATTTTGTGTGTGTTTTAATTAAGGACATGAATATGAGGTTACTTGGTCTCATACAAAAAGGTCCTTCAAACTGCCTTCTTTAAGTTTTCTCTCTCTCTGTATTTGTGTGTGAGTGTGAGGTGTATGGCATGCATGAGGGGGTTGCGGAGGAATCAAGGGTTACAGAAAAATGGACATTAGTAGCATGGAAATTGTGCCCCTCCTTCCTGTTTCAATTTTATTATACGGGTTCGGTTTTTCTCATTTGTTGACGTTTTTTTTTTGTACGCGTTTTTTCATTTGGTGCTCAAGGGAATTTTTGATGTAGACGACTACACGTATGTTGAACCCAAATCATAAATGTTTTGCGATAATAACTTAATTGGGACACATTTGTAGAAGTGTGGAGTATTAGACTATTAGGTTGACGCTTTAGGGGTTGTGTGTGTGCGTACTGCGTAGAGTAGATGTGACTCAACTGATTGAAGCGTTACTCGTTCATGATTCATGCACATATCTTGTAGTATCCGCTTCCCAACTTTCCAGTAATTTAGTTTGTAATTAGCCAAATGCTCTCTTTCTGTACTAATTAATGATAGTGGAATACTTCACATGTAATCACGACAAATGTAATGAAGCTAATTATTGATGAGCTCCTGTGAAGAGGAAAAAGGCACTCGGGTGTCATTGTGTCAATTTTGGTAAGCATCGATTAATATTGCGCCTAGCTTGGTACTCCGTCCCAGCTCAAACGCCCCATATTTCATTTTGGGACGTCCCAGCTCAAACACCCCATTTATTTTGGGACATATTTATCTCTCCTACTTTTCTTAAATTATCACATCATCTCTCACATATCTCTCTTATTTTCATTAATCCTTACATTCTCTCTCCTCTTTTTTCCTAATATTACCCCACTCAACTTACTATATCAATTCTTGTTATTCCACTATAAAAATACCCCGGGGCGTTTGAGCTGGGACGGAGGGAGTAGTTGCTACTTGTGACTTGTGACACATACTCCGTATGAAGCATCTCTACAAATTTGTGTGTCCGTTTCACTAGAGGATATGCACTCGTCACAATTAGATCGGAGTATATTTGGACATAAAAGCGGCTTTTTAACACAAGGGCTACTACTGGTTGAACACCCACACAAATACCTTTAGGACACAAAACGCGTAATTAGTTTAATTAGATAATCTTATTATCCCGGCATCGGCGAAAGTAGCAAATTGCCCCCAAGACCTTACACATTTGTGCAATTCAGCACCTTAACTTTCATTGGTGGCAATGTACCGCTTAACTTTTCACTCATGTGTAATTCAACCAATTTTCCTAATTATTAGTCAAATTGTCTATTAAAAATATTCCATCACAATTAAAAAGATATAGAAAATCATTTATAATTAATAAAAAATAATTTTCATCTCAAAAATCCATACGCAACACCAACAAAATAATTTAAAAATCATTTTCATCTAAAAAAAATTAGATATGCATTAAAAAAAAAAAAAAAAAAGACAACAAATTAAACTCCAACGGAAGTATCAAATAAACTTTGTTTTACATCTATAAGATCATGAGCTATGATCATAAAATAATTGAGATGCAAGATGGCGTGAACAAAGTTCACTTTTGGTTTTTTTTTTTTTTTTTTTTAATTTATATTTTACAATTTCTTAGGCGATATTAACATTTTTGATACAAAAATAATTTTTTGGATTTTTTTTTTCTGGGGTTCTTATCTAATATTTTAGATATTACTTTGAATTTATAGAATAAAAATAAACTTTTGTATTTTTTAATTAACACAAAATTTTTTATATTGAAAAATTAATTGAAAATAAATTAGCGAAATAAGTTGAATTGCACATAAGTGAAAAGGAAAAAGGGGCCAATTGCCACCAATGACAGTTAAGTTGATAAATTGCACAATTGAGTAAAGTCTTGGGGGCAAATTGCTACTTTCGCCTCCCCGCATCACATCTTTTACAATCTCGTGTTTAAAGATACTCGTTAGGACACGGTATTACTCATTGAGGAGTATTTATCTCGGTTTCTTGCGGGTCTTCATTTGATCTTCAATCTCTCATGTTAACAGACTCGGTAATTGTGTAGCGTGTAATATTACTAGATTGAGTAAGTCTTGTGTGAGACGGTCTCATACTAACTTATTGTGAGAATATTTTTCTTTATATAGAGGGTGCTGATTTTGCCAAAGCAAAATTAAATAACTTCCTACTTTACCCTTAAAATTTTATATCTCCATCAAAGTTTTTCTTTTTCGGCTCATTATTTAAAATTTTAAAATTATTCTCTGTGTACTATCTTCTCCGACCTCCGTCCTATTTCGTCCCATCCCCATGCCAACCAACCCTGGCCGCGCATCCCCACCCCATCTGACCCTCTCCACCCTCGGAGGTCTCCTCCGGCATCACCGAATGTAGAGGACTGTCACAGAGGAGTGGGCGGACTGCATGAATTCCTTGATGGAGGAGGTCATTCATTCATACGAAGGGATGTCGTGTTTGCTGGACTGTGTGGCGAGGGGGATATCGTCGGCGGCGATTATTTCAAATCCTTGGTAAGGGTCGGAGAACGTACGGTGGTGGATGGAGTAAGAGAGGACGGCGATCAAGCCGATGGAGGGGTCCTTGATGGGTGGCATTGTCGATGAAGGAAGTGGTCAAGCGGAGAGAGAATGGGGACGGACGAGGGTGAAGATCATGGATTTCTGGGTTCGAGTGGCGATTTCAGGAGGGAGCTTGATGGCGGGTGGCCGGTGGAATCAGGGGAGGTTGATGGCGGCGGTCCGGGATGGAGGAATATCGGAAGGGGGTGCAGATAGGTGGCCGATGGAATAAGGGGAGGCTGGACTCGTTGGAGCCGCGTGGGTTAAATATTGATATTGGATTAATAGGGATAGGTGTTTTTGTTATGTTTTAATTTATTTTACTTATTATTTGAGGGCAAATTGGGGAGTTATTTAATTTTGTCTTGGCAAAATCAGCACCTTATATAAATAGTGATCTCTTTTACATTTTTAGTGACCATTATACTTCTTTTAGTGATTGTTTTAATTTAATGTAAGATTAGAATGCCCCATATAAAAATGAGTAATTGGGTTATTTCATAAATTATGCCTAATTTTATATTTTGTGACTCTTTTAAATCACAACTTATGTGGTTAAATCGTAAACTAACAAGGTAGCTGAAAGCAGTATAATGGTCACAATGAATATTAAACGGTTCACTTTTTAAACAATTAAATCTGTTTCAGAATAAAATTATTGTGAGACCGTCTCATATGAGACTTTGCCTACTAGATTATGTAACATACTATAGCCCGTTTAAATTCATTGTCGAACAAAAAAGAGTAATCAAGTTTAAATCCGATTCAAATGACCCGTTTGCCAAACCTCGAAGAGGAAGAGTACCTGGCTACCTGCGGTAAAACTCCTTATAAATCAGGGCCTCATTAAATATCTCACTATCCAGTTTCCTCCTTCTCTCCCTTTCCCCATTTTCCCCGCCGTCTTCGCCACCCCACCGCCACCGCCACCACCACCACCACCATCACCACCGCCACCGCCACCAGATATTCAGGTATCCCTTCTCTCTTCCCCAATAATATTATAATAATGGATATCTTCGACTCTTGCCTCTCTCTCCCCCCACCCCAAACCACCACCACCCCCGCCGCCGCCGCCACCACCGCAACCACCGTCGATTTCATGGACGCGACACTCGACCTACCGGAAACCCAGATGGAAGAGGGCTACAGAGACGGGTACAAAGACGGGCTAATCAAAGGCAAAGAAGACGCATACCAAGTGGGCCTAAAACACGGGTTTGAATGCGGGCAAGAAGTCGGGTTTTACCGTGGGTTAGTCGATGTATGGACCTCTGCTATTCGGGTCGAACCCGATTCGTTCTCAACCCGGGTCAAAAAGTCCGTGGAGCAGCTTGATAAGTTAATCCATGAGTACCCGTTTATGAACCCGGAAGATGAGACCAAGGATGTTGTTATTGGTAGATTGAGGTTGAAGTTTAAGGCTGTTTGTGCTACTTTGGGTGTTAAGTTGGAGTATGAGGGTTACCCTAAAGAGAATCATGCTCAAGATTATTAATTAGTTTACTAGTTACGATTCGATATAGGGGTAAGGCTTGCGTAAGTCGTGATAATGTAATCGGTATGGGGTTCGAACGTGGGACCTAGTTTGTACCTAGGTTCTCCCGTGTTAACCATTAAGCCAAGACTTACTTGGCAGATTAGTGATCTTTAAATATTTTTATTGAGTATTTATATACAATGGTAAATCCTATGGTTGTGAATTGTGATTGTTGAATATGGAGTTTCTAGTCTACTATGTTAAATTTGACTGACATGGGAAACTTATATGTAACGCCTTAACATTTTTCTGAAACTGTCATTTGATCAATTATGTTGCTAGTTCAGCTTGTATGTTCGGGCGTTTTCGGGATAATGTAGTCTTGTGAAGTAGCATTGTTGTCGTTTAATTCGTTCTAGACTCGTTTATAGATTATCTTTTTGGTGTTGAGATGAACAAGTTAAGTAATCTCATGCTTTTATTGCACTGTATCAAGTGTAAGAATTATGTGGATGTGTAAGAAAGAAGTTGCTTAAGTTGGCATATCCTGATAAAGATATTGCATATGTTGAGTTTGTGGTCCGTATTAGCTCGTTGTTATGGTCTTTTATTTACATGGTGGGGTTAGAACTGATTTTGGCATCTATCCTTCCCTGCAGATTGGGGATGTTGGTAGAAGTAAAATGATGAAGGTAATGCTTGCTTGCTGCAAGATTTACATTTCAGAAAGTCGCAATAAGGTTGCCCTTGAGGCAATTGAGCGAGCTGGAAAGCTTTCTAGTGAAGCTAGGATTGTCAATAAGTTTCAAGATGAAACCTATAACAGAGTTGGTTATACACTTGTGTCCAAGTTATCTCCTAAGTCGTCGTCTTCAGATTCCTGCCCGCTGAAAGATGCTGTACTAGCAATGGTGACATCTGCTTTCAAAACCATTGATTTTGATACGCATAGTGGAAGTCATCCTCGTCTTGGAGTTGTAGATCATATTTGTTTCCACCCATTAGCGAATACTTCTCTGGAACAAACAGCTCATGTTGCAAGGTCTTTGGCATCTGATATTGCCTCCCATGTTCAAGGTATACATGTTTTGTCTTAGCAATTCAGAATCGTTGTGTGGATCATCTAGGAGGTTTTGCAGTTTGACGTTCCTCGTAAGAGAAGAAAATATATGTTGCCTGACTCCATGAATTGACTAGCAGTAGGATCTTCTTAGGGTGTTGCTATCTTGCATTATAGTTCTGTGCTGTAAACAAATGTGTGCTTTCTCGTATGTTCCTTTAGGATAAGTAATGGATAGTAATGCGCAATTAAATTGTTAAGTGGACAAATAACTAATACATGAAAGCCACAAGGTGTTAGTCTAGAACTAATCTTAGTTCTTACACTTTGTACAATCTATATCCTTAAGAGTTACTTGTATTTACAATGCTCGTAAGTAAGAAATTGTTGCATGTTGGGGTTTTCAGCAAATGTCAGTAACCATCTTCTGGCAAACATGTTCTGAAGAAAAGTTTGAATTGCTATTGCTCTAATTACGGCTCTTGTGACACAAACCAAGTCTTTGTGAGGATTATTATACATTTAGATACTAGCACCAACCGTGATAAACTGCATGTTTACTTTGGTAGGAGACGAGTGAAGTGGATTATTCTAGCTTCTGTACTTCCAGTGTTGGGATATTCCTTATCATGATTGTTGCCTGTCCAGTTAATCTGATTTTCTTAGATGTTATATATCTTATGTGAAGTATCTTGGCATAGATTGTAAGTACCAAAGATCTGTCTGTTTCGGTTCAAAAAAAAAAAAAAACTTGCCCTTTGAAAATAAACGTGGGAAGACCGTCCATGCCGAGTACTGGGTGAAGATTTAAGGTCTTGGGTTAAGGATTTATGTTACAAGCAGAAACCTCAGCCACAAACTTCAAAGGATGACCCTTCCTACCCTTTCTGCTGTAGGACTGTCTTGCCCGACACTTGAATTTGGTATGTATTAAGATTTCGTATTCCTTGATTCCTTAATTGCAAGTTGTTTGTGGATGCCGCTTTACCAAAAATGAGAACCATCGCCCTGCCTGTGCTCTGAGGTTCCATAATGTGGCCTGTCTTGTGTGCATACCTTCTTATACATAGGTTTTGTGAGTTTCTCCATCAGACACAGGCATACAGCAACTGTCTGCTAGTTCTCAATAGATAAGTGAAAATTGGTTGTTTGAAACTTTTCGTTAAGCCTGCTTCTAATGTAATGGAGCTGCTGTTGGGTAGTGACTGAGGGGTGAGGGCCATATACTGTCTCGTATCCTATATTTACGTCGACTTAGCCTTCTCACTACCAGTGTGTAGTAGGAGCTTTGTCAGCCACTAGAGTAGTACTAGTTTAGTACTTATATGAACTAATTAGATAGCTGTTTGGTGGAAATTCAGTTTATTCAAGACGCGATACCTAATCTGCTAGTGAGCAACTTATAGAATCTCATTGCTTAATTCTATTTGAAATCTGCAGTTCCCACCTATCTATATGGAGCCGCACATGAGAAAACCAGAACACTCGACTCTATAAGAAGAGAGCTGGGTTACTTCAGGCCTAATACGGATGGAAATATCTGGGCTGGAGGATCCGATTCACAGTACTTACCTCTCCCTCCAGATGAAGGGCCATCTGAAGCTGACCGTTCTAGAGGCGTTGTTGTAATTGGGGCAGCAAAGTGGGTGGACAACTACAATGTCCCTGTTTTCTCGACTGATATTTCAGCTGTCCGTAGAATTGCAAAACTCGTAAGTGAAAGGGGAGGTGGACTTCCTTCAGTACAATCTATGGCACTTGCTCATGGGGATGGCGTCATTGAGGTTGCTTGCAATTTGTTGGACCCAAGCCAGGTGGGAGGAGATAAGGTTCAGGGTGAAGTTGAGCGTATTGAACAGGAAGAAGGTATCGCTGCTGGAAAGGGTTACTTTACTGATTTCTCACAAAAAGAAGTTATCGATATGTTCTTGGAGGCAGAAGATTGATATGAGGTCCATTTCTTCTTTCTCTTGCACTTAGCTTTTAACTGTACACATAGAGTTCAGGATCCATTGATGCCTTCTTCAGATGTTTATGGTTTTCCGCCAATCTTAAGACCTTAGAATTGATGAATGCTGTCTTGTCTTGCTACTTTCAGCCGCAATTCTAAGGTAAGAAATTAACAATTTGTAAATCTGTCCTTATAATGCTGAATGTCTATATATGTCCAACCCCGTTTGCATTGCAGCGTTGGTTCTGCTTATAACTGCTGTTACCGTCTTACCGACGTTGGCTTGTCATTGCGGTATGTTTAGGATTTGTAGAGCAATTGGCTGTGGCCTGTGGGTGAGTAAGCTGGGCTGTTAAAGACAGATTCGTGTGAGGTGTTGGAACTAAACTACGTCCGCAGAAGAACTCTCTTAATTCTACAACTAGTGGATTACCCTAACCCTAAAGGTGAAACCCAGATTCTGATTTTGCCGATTTTGCCATTATTTTGAAACCCGAGATTTCAAATTCTAGATTCGCCTTACTAAACTTGTGCAAACGAAGACGTTTGCCAGATAGGTGAGATACATTATGTGTTTATAAATTTTACTCCTATAAGTTTGTGTAGACTGAGATTTTTTTTTCCTTTTTTTTTTTTTGGACTCAAAGAGACTCAGCAAGTCTCTACGAAGTATATTATTCAACTCTTTCGTGAATCATGAAGGTCTCTTTATTTTATCATTTCAAAAAATTGTGGATAAGCCTCATCCACGTTAACTCAACTTCACCGAACATGACTCATGAATGGATTCCCGTGGGCGCCCAAGACGTGGCAAACAAAATACCTTCTTCCATTTTCGGTCTTACCGCCAATGTATATTCCCTCCGTTCTTTCGGATGTGTCAGAATTGAACTTAAATAACCAAGAATAATTCATACCGACTATTAATAATTCAAAAATACGGAATAATTGTGTTGTCCTTGACTAATTTTGTGCATCGAAAACTATTTGTTATGTTTGATTTTTTTTTTTTTTTTTTTTTTTGAGGAACTCAATGATCCAATCCAATGGATAGCGCCCGAAAGAACGTAGTAATGGAAGTCGTTTGGATGTTCTTGGCAAACATCAATCAGTGTCTTCTTCTCAACGTGAGTCATGAAAGGGAATCAGCCATATTTTATTTATGTAAAACTCATAGTATCTTTCTCTGATCAATCATATTACGAGTTTGCTAATTATGCATTTGCAATGCGAACGCAAATTAACATTCGCAAGTTTATAAATTGGTTGAATACCAAATGTAAATAATAAGATTGTTAAAACAAAATCGATCAATATAAATGTAATTGTCGATTTGAATAAGCAAATTGCACCCACATTTACGAAAATTGAAGATATTTAATAAAGTTTTTGCTACATTTGGAATTGTCGACCAATGTGAGTTTGGTACTCGGGTTCCAGTAATACCCTTTTAATGTAAAATTGTATGGGATAGAAGCTCTTTGAAATATTTTCATTGGCTTCCTATGGTCACGTGAAGAAGTTATAATGACAATTTTGATGCTTACAAGTAACAACAGTTATTAAACATAGGTCATGACGAGTAATACGTGTTCCAAATTTACTATGTAAGCTGGCTAATTTTTGTGGCGTTCAGGGGTTATAATGTCATTTATTGGTTACTAACTGCGCAAATGAGCTACTATCTAGAATCATCTTGGAGAATTGAGTTCAAATAAGCCATTCCCAAAGCAAGAATGCACCAATCCCAAAAAACCCTACATTAGGCACGTGTGCGACACGCACGCATATAACGTACGCGCTTATGATAAAGGGTGCGTGGATTGATCCATTCTTGCTCCGGAAAGATCAGCTTTCCCAATTCCTATGGACATTTGGAACACGTGAGTGGTAGTATACTAGTATTAGTATAGTCCGAGTGAACCTCGTTGGCATCAAATGATGACAAAGAAAATGAAATGCGAAGGGAACTCACTAGTATATACACACTTTGTCCATCTCAACATTAATTTAGAAGAAACAAGCAACATAATACTCCATACGCAAAACACAAGCTAAGAAAAGATCATACCACAAGCTATGGCTTCCACCATCCCCAACTCTAAGGTCAGGAAAACTTTATTTTCTCAACTCTTGTATATATTCCTTTTCTTTTCCTTTATAATAATCTTCTTCATCTTCATATCTACGAGTATTTGTTAGTACAAACTCTACAACGCAAAGTTTGAAGAAAATGTATAAATCAGTTTGATCGTTAATTAGTGTCTGTTATCAACAATCCGGCAAATTTGTATGTCTACGGGTTGTCCCGTGTTTAATCACTTACTCCGTATGTAGTTATGTCACATCCCCGCTACAATAAAGATGGTCTAATGTTGATCAATGATTTTATCTATTGTCGTGGCTGAAACTCTGAAAGGCTAACAGATTAGGCCAATTGAGGTCTGAGTCAGCTTATTACAAGATAACGTATAATTGCCTCTTCATTAGTTGTACTGTATTGCTTACACCATACCGTACGTATTAGTATTTAGTAGTAGTCTAGTTGATGGTAAACAGTTTTTTTTTTTCCTCAATGGTAAATTGGTTATATTCTTTATTTTATTTTTATGGTTCATTATATAACAAATGTATACGTGTATAAGAAGGAAGACTCCTTTAAAATTATCTTTGTCGTATTTCTTAGACATAACATTTAAATTTCTCGTCTAGACATTATATTTTTAGCATTTATCATTTATTAGCTATTTTTGCTTAGTTTTGGACATGTAGCCGTAATTGTCAGTGACAACAACAAGAAGCTAATGACCTATTTTGGTGGGTCAAATTTGGTTTTCTGTCAAACATCATGAGAAAGACACAATAGGGATTAGGGAGTACTCATTAATTAAATGGCTGATTAGAATGGATAGGACTAACAAAGTAACAAGTCCTGCTTTATTTGGCTTGGGAGATCTTAATTAACATAGGAAACTAAAATTAGTCTGCAAACTTATTGTCTTTATGAACTAACTTGATTCCTTGTATAGTCGTATAAGTATCTAGTCTGTATATTTTACCGAGAAAATAGCGTAGCAATATACTTTAAGAAGTTCAAGTACCCATGAACTAAGAGGTAGTGACGGTCTCGCAACAAGTCAGTGTGAGACGTTTTCATATTAAACTTTGTTATTGACCTCGAGTCAACGTCTTCGGCCAGATGCAACTGGAAAGAAGAGGTATTGCTGAGGCCTGTGAATATATGATTAACTTGACTGCACAAATGTACAAATTATCAAAGGATGACAATGCAATGCTAGAAGTCGTGAGTCTCGTGACACAACTGCACTAAAGGCTCCTACTAAGTTAGAAATGACAAGAATGAAATTTTGGGCATCCTTTGAACTTTAAGGATCACTGAAAATATGCTGTGTGTTTGTTTTTTGAAGGATAAGAAGAAACCCATAAACCATTCTATGCTTCTATGCTGCAAAGTTTACATTTCTGAATCGCGCAACCACGCAGCCCTTGACTTGATAGAAAGAGCTGCCAGGCTTAATCCAGAAACTGTGATAGTAAACAAGTTTCAGGATGGAGTTTATAACAGAATTAACTTCACTCTGGTGTCGTATGTCATTCATGACAGCACCGGGTGTCCCATTTACAGTCCGCTTCTGCAAACTGTGGTTTCCATGGCAGAAGCTGCTTATCAGGCTATAAATCTTGAGCTGCAATCAGGACCTCATCCACGGTTAGGTGTTGTGGACGATATCCTCATCCATCCTCTGGCTCGTTCTTCCCTTGATGAGGCTGCATGGCTTGCTAAGACGATTGCTAAGGAAATTGGTAACCGATTTCAAGGTAAACTATGTAACAGATTTCAGATTTTGACATGTTATACAGAATCTTAGCCATAAGTACATATTAACTGTTCCAGCATATGACTTATAATTTGGCAATTCGCTATATGACCATCTTAACAGAAAGATTTTAGATCTAATGTCGTTCCTATTTCCTGCAACTGAACCAGTTTTGGCCACAGTGCCAGCTTTTCTTTATAATGCAGCACACCCAACGGGACAGGCCTTGGATACAATTCGAAGACGGTTAGGTTACTACCGGCCAAATTTTAAGGGGCATCAATGGGCAGGATGGGATCAGCCAGAAACCCTATCAGAGGTGCCAGATGAAGGGCCAAGACAGGTGTCACCATCCCGAGGGATATGCATGATTGGGGCACGACCGTGGGTAGCATTCTACAATGTTCCGATCATGTCCACTGAGCAGCAAGAAGAATAGCCAGAAGGGTAAGTGGCCGAGGTGGCGGTCTCCCTACTGTGCAGACTTTAGGACTTGCTCATGGTGAGGAAACCACTGAGATAGCCTGCATGCTCCTGGAACCCAATCGCATTGGTTCTGACCGGGTGCAAACCTGGGTCGAAATGCTAGCTTCCGAAGAAGGCCTGGATGTAGAGATGGGGTCCTTTACTGATATCCCACCAGAAATGCTTGTTGAAAAATACCTTAAATTGATTTCTGTTGACAGGAACTAATAACAGCATTGCCCTAAGTCCAGATTTGAACACTTTCTCGATGTTCATGGTAGATAAGTTTGATAATCAGTAACATTTGCAAAACACGAGATTAACATGAATACAAGATCCTCATGAATGTAAACTGAGTTTGATAAGTTCATCTATCTAATAATTAGTACTTCGATATGGAGCATAAAAACTAATCCGCAAAAAATTAACGAGAAGCAGGCAATATCGTACTAATGCAGAATTTCAATGTCCGAAACAGAAACGATATCCTGTGGATTCAGATGGATATTTTGCTAGACAAATTCCCCCAATGCCTGGTTGCACATGGTACTAGTACTCCTAATACTTATGGCATGTGGTTGTTACACCATACATGTATCATTACAATAATTATTAGCAGGTACCATACCAGAGTGATTGACATGCGAATATATGATGACAGATTGACAGGATACTACTGCACTGAACATTGGCAAACGTTTGCAGACATCAGTTCCAGTTATTTCAAAACTTACTGTCCTGCGTTTTCGTGGTAATTCTGTTGCAAAGCTGAACAAAATGGTGGACAGCATCATAGAAACCAATATAAAAGGACACAACCGTTGCATTCTAAAAACGCATGAAGTGAGTTTCATACCTTCTATAAATTGGAAGTTTAGGAGAAAGAAAGACCTCAAGAACAAAGTGAACTAACCATGCTGATATTCATATACCTCCGACAGTTTGATGCTCATTCTACTCCCCCCAAAATTTCATATTTTACACCGAATGGATTTTGCACATTTCCAAGAAGATATAAACTTTACAGTTAGGAATGTATCAGTTTGTAAACAATTTTACTCGGTCATCAAAACACAAGCTCCTGACGCCTTGCAGCACCAGGGCCTGGAATAAAATCAGTGTAGGCACCTTCACTGTGAGCAAGGTTCATCTGTTTGTAGAACATTGCTTACTCCGGAATTCACTTGACAACAATGTGTTTAACAGCTCCTGAAACCTTGCGACTCCAGGACCTGGCTTAAAATCAGAATAGTTACCTCGTAATAAGCAAGGGTCAGCTCCATGTGAAGAGATACCAGTACACCACGCACCTGGAGCGAATCTGTTTGTCCGGTTCAGGAGCTCCTTATCAATTTTGTCCAAAACTGGATCGTCTTTAGCAAATTTACGAGCAAAAATCGCACCACTTTTGACCATCTTATCGAAGTCCTTCATAGACAGAACACGAGGATGCTGTTTAGGAGGAGTATCCCAAGCAATATAATGAAGATCATGACCTATTGCTAGGTTTCGGAACTCCTTAGTGTTGCAAATTACAGTATGGAAGTAACCTTCAGGAGACGAAATAAAATTAGCAAAGTACAATAGGAGTGTTCTTGGGAAATTGTCCCATCCCCATATACAGTATTCAACAAAAGATCGAGTGAGTACTGCCCATGCTGAACCTGCAAACCAGAAGAAAAGTCAATTAATAAACACAGCATGTGATTGCCATCACCATCACTATTTAATCAAAGGAAGCTTTAGAACAATTTTATCAAGTGAAGAATTTTCTTTCCTGAACTTTCGACAAAACACAATATTCAATTCCAGCAGGAAGTTCAAGAATAGGTAACAGTGGAGTTGCTGAATCAGATTGGAGGACAGGAAAGAGTGAAAGCTACAATATGTTGCCAGTATTGAAGGTGAACACATCAACCATATACCCTGAAGGCCTCGAATAACATTACTGCAGGTTACCACCAATGGTGAGTCAAGGAGGTAGGAATGTTGGGATGTACGCCATCTCATCCCCGTGTTGAAAACAGAGGTTTTTTAAGAATAGCGAAATTGAGATTGCGTCAGAAGGACTTCAGAGTATACAAATTGCAAACAAATTAGAAACCCTTTTTTATTCATCATATTCCAAAGCCACAAAATAGTGAGTCTTTGGCTCCATCTGAATTGGAAATCATCAGCCATAGGCACTCATGGCTAAACGGAATTATCACGAAGTCAAACACTCATGGCTAAAAAACTTCCCAAAAAGCCAAAATAGTCTAAATTCCAATAATGTACTCCAGCCAAACTGCCTCGGGAGGGGTCAGCTATCAAGATGATCAAAGGAGTTAAAAAAAATCCTGTCTCCAGTCCTGGGCACTGTAACAACAGCATGGTAATAAACTCATGCTGAATACATAACTTCAGTACTCCACAGCATGTCATTGCCTATCCAAAGTAAAGATCAAAGAAAGTACCTATTCCACAGGGCTAACGATTGCATGAAAAGTTGAAAACTCAAATCAGTAGACCATTCAGAAAAAAAAAGGGTTCACGCAATCACACATGATGCATGTAGTATAGACTTTCTAGATTACATACCAGTAAATAGCTTGAAAGCAGTTGGAAGAGTTCGCCGCTGGGAAGTATGAGCAAGATCAGATTTTTTTGACAGATAGAGCCCAGGATCAACAATGATGGATTTAGCCCTTTGATTCCTACAGTTGCATGTGATTTTTTAAATTAAAGTGGAAATGAGGAAAAGGTCAATGCGAGCTTCCCAGGGAAAGTGTACTCACATTTTCCATCCAGGCACCATTGGCATATGTTCAATAAAATTGAGATTCCGTGTCAAATTGGAGAAAACATGAAGTATCTCTGCATAATCAAACCATCACATGTAAGATTCCAACTGTCCTGCTATAGTAGAATCACTCTATATCTTAAAGTACTAACAGGTAATATTGAAACATCTACGGTTAGGATGCAAGAGCAAATTAAAGTGAACGATGAAGGAATCAGGAATATGGTTAAAACGCCCTCGAACTCCCAAGCAAGGGTAAAAGGTCATCTAACAAGCAAAAACAGTGAGAGGTCCTACTCAGGGAATTAAGCGACAAGCTCCTATATTTTATAGCTTCTATTTCATTTACACCATAAAAAGAGATTGTCACCTAGCATAACAGACAGAAAATGTGCTTCTTTCTCAAATAGTAACCAGAGTAGTAGACCAAGGTACGATGATACATCAGCCAAAAGTAGTTTCATTCTCCATAAACTGAAGCATAAATTATCAGGCAACAGCACCTTGAAGAACATGAAGCAAGCAATCTATAAAAATGTAAGAGAATACAAGAAATCATTTTCTTCCATAATCCCAAGTACCATGAAGAAACCACATGTCCCCAACTCTAAATGGTTCATCCGCAGGTACCGCTAATGTGTGTTCCTAATAAGCTGAGATCAAAAGAAATCTTAATTTTTCAAACTGGGCTGTTATCGTTCATCTAAAATTGTTAGGTGTCCAGCCACAATGGTAGGAGAAAGAAAATATACTAGTGAAAACCATTGTACAAGTGCCAGTATGTTATCTTAGAAACTTTTGGCAATATGTGCATGATTGCTTTACGAGCAAAGTCCAACTCTGAGTTGAAGATGCCAAGATCTAGTTGCCTGATCTAATAAAAGTATATCATAAATATACATATATCTTCCATTATGAACTAAAAAGGTAACTTGGTTATGAGGATACTTTTACTTCCTTATAAAGAGGGAGATAGGCTACGCTTGGGGAGTGAGAGAGTACTGCCTCTCGAGGGAGACACAGACACTGATGTAACATGAAAGGATACAAGTAGCTTGCTTTCAAAAATGGCTAGTACATAGATTTAGAAACTCCCGCTACAGGGCTGAAACTCAAAATTCTCGGCTCATTTCTGATTTATGTGCAGAAATTAGCCATAATATAAAGGTAGCTCAAGAAGTAGCACTAATCAAGAACACATAGCGGCAGAAAAATAGCATGAATGTTAACAAGCAACATGAGTACCAGCTGAACTAAGCACACGAAGCTGAAAGTATAGTCCAAGGCACCACAGCAATAGTTAGCATATATTAGCAAGAAGCAAAATGAGGAACTAACCATCTTGAGTCATTAGAGGATAATCTGAAGCGCTGAGGTTGATAAACCAGTCCCAATTCGAACTCTCCCTCAGCAAAATGGAAATAGCTTGCAGAGTACAAGCAACCATGGTTGGACCTTTATACGTAACTAAATTTGATTTATCCATCACACGCACATTCTCAACTTCGCGAAATGTAGGATCAGCCTTAACAGACAATGTCAAATCCAATCTTTCCCTAGGTGGAGCTTCAAAATCCATGTGCAGAATATACTGATTTCTTGGATGATAAACTGCTTGCAATACTCTCATAATTCTATGGCTATCACCCTTAGTACCCGAAATAAGATAAGCAAACCTTGGTGGCTCATCCTTTGGACTGCCACTCAATTCTAGAGATCTCTTAATCTCATCTTCCACATAATATTCAGTCGATTCCTCAGATTTAGCAACCGCTAAAGCATCCAACTGCGATGTATCCTCATCATAACTAGGCGAATACACCCCCGAGAACCAAGCCAGCACAAGCGTAAGAGACACCAACAAACTCGTAAAAAAGGGAATAATCCATCTTCGGTCACTAAACATCCTGCTCGAATGTGGGTTCCCATTCTTCCTCATAGCCATTAATCAGAATCAAACACAGTAACAACCTAGCTTATCATTCATTCAATGAGCTGAATTCCAATCCAAATTCTACCAAAATCATCCAGAATTAGGAACCATGCAGCAACCAAACAATCACCCGAAATCGAATTCAAACCATCAACTCACATACATCATCCAACATACACCAATTCTACCCCAGTCCTCTTCCACAACCAGAATCATCCAAAATCACAAACAATTCAACACAACACCAAAACCTAAATTACCCATCAAACAACATATGTTCAGCAAAATGCCATTTTTCAGCACAATAAAATTAACCCAACTCAATCCATTGCAGTAACTTTTATGGGCACCAACCCAAATCCTCAGAAAATCAGTAAAAATCCTAAAAATAGTAACAAAGTACCAAACTTGCCTTACCTAGCAAAAAATGAAGAACTTTAAGCTGAACCCACTTCTGCAAAAACCTGAAAGTCAAAGACTTTGGACTAAAAATCTGATCAATGCTTCAAATCAAAATTTGTACAGTGTCTGAGAGAATGAACAGCAAATCAAGAATAATTCAGCTCAAAAGTATCAAGAAATTACCCCCTTCAGATCTAATCAGAACACAAGTACAGCCCAACAGTGTAAAGTAAAACTAAGGTTATAATTATTATTATCTATTTATAATGAAAGTGATTGTCCAACCTGTAAAGCAAAGTTTTGTAAGGAAACTTGTAAGGAAAGCGACAGAATGAATAGGATGATGATAAATGTGTTTAATGAGGAGCAAGCAAGCGTGGGGGAAGAAGAGATGAAGACAGGAGAAGAGAAGTGTGTAGGAGAAGTTTGACTTAGAATAGAAGAGACACAAGTTGTGATTTCTGGTAGAATTTGAGCAGACAAGAGTCATCAAAGCCCAGATTTCAGACACTAATGTTCATTTTTAGATTGTGTTTTCTTAATCCGATTTTCTAGATTGTTTTATGCTTCACTTGTGTTAAGTAACCCAAACAAATGTACTACAAGTAATTAATTTTTTAACCGACGGTGATAACGCCGCGATAAGAATGGAATGTGGCTGGCGTGCCCTATTCTATTCTTGTCGTGCCAATAGGCTCACCCTTTTTCGGGGTCGATGGGAGAGGGGGTAATATTAAATCAAGACTCGTCATGGTTGGGACATTTTGGAGAGAGTTCGAAGAAAAGTACCTAGATTTTGTTGGGGTGTGGGGGATTGTATATACAAGTAGTTAACGTTATTTAATGAGTTGTAATTCTTTGGGTGTTCTAGATAAATTGTGGCATTGCATATTGTGATTGTTGGATGACTTTAATTATTGAAACGGATCGTCCTATGTTATTCAAATGGAAAATGATGTTTTAATTGAGGAGATGAAATTTTAAAACAAGTAAATCTCGGGTTTCTATGAAAGCTTGAAAATGGTTTGAAGCTATCTTCCTCTCATGACTATAGGTGAAAGTAAGGGTCGAGGTAGTGGTTGAAATCTCATTAGATTCACATCATTTGTTTCCGCAGAATATCAATAAAATATAATGGTACTATACTACTCTACATTATCATGTAATTTTAGTATGAGTGCATTATTATGCCACTCATATCAGGATTACGAACTTACGAATTACGAATTACGAGTATGAGTGTTACGAGCATACATTTACCCTCAAAATCAAAATAGACCGTATAAAATTATAAATGATGCATTTGAGATGTACATTGTTCACAACCCATGATATGAGTATTACTATAGGTCTCTATACATAAACCATTAACCATAGGATAAAAATCTCATAATGGACATTGGCTAGGAAGTCAATGAGCCAACTGACACCTGATTCTGTGTGCATTCCAATTACTGCATTAGATCGTTGTGGTAACTGGTAAGTATCGTCCTCTGCTTTCACTGCTCACGCATAAAAAACCAACAAATCTGTCATACACTTGGAAAACTGATTTTTACCCCCAAGATTTGTCTTTGCACTCCATAAACCACACTTCTTAACAATTTGCTGTATCTCCCGTAGTAGTAGAGTACGTGTTATACTAAATCAGTACTATTGTATCCCGATAACCCCTCATATATCACACTCCATAACTCATCAATCTCATAAATTAACGCATAGAGTGAGACAGATAATCCACGGCTCCAAGCCCTTATTCACCCCTAGGCCAGCTCACATCACATATTCACATGTAGCAAAATCACGCCTATCTATCATCATCCAACATCACAAATAGAAATAGAGTAGCTTCACCCTCACTTTTTCAACGTTTTCTCCACCAGATCTCTCTCCAGCTTTTATTAGCCTAGACTAGACTAGACTAGACTAGACTACTCCCATTTGGAGATGCGTGCCCTTTCTCTCTCCTCCCTCACTATATAGAGAGCAACTCCCCCTCCCCCTCCTCAGATTCATACATACCCACTTCACATTTCACCCCACATTCTCAAAAAACCCTTCTTTACCCAAAATAGAAGTTGATTCGGGTGAGGAGAGAGAGAGAAGATGGCAAATGAGGAAAGTGTGAAGAATGAGGTGTTTAGTGAGGAAGAGGTGAGAGAGTTGAGTGGGGTGAAGAGAGGGAAAGGGTGTGTGGAAGTGACATGTGGATGTACTAGTCATAGGTACGGCGATGCTGTTGGTAAACTTAGGGTTTTTATCAATGGTGATCTTCTCATCTCCTGTGAATGCACCCCTGGTTGCACCGAAGGTCTCTTCTCCTTTTCGATTCTTTTTTCCGAGAGAGACTATAGACACTGCACATACACTACTCCGTAGTAAGTAAATCGAGTTTGTGGGGGTGCTAGACGATTTACGTTTGTGGAGTGCCGATAGTCTTTTCTTTTAATATTAATATTTTTTAAATTTTGAATTTTGTTTTGTTGTTATATATAGTAAAAAAGAAAAGAAAAATTTGAGTGAGTATTTTGTGCGTGCATGAAAATTGGTTTTTGCACTGAGTTTGATGTTGGTCACACTCACACTCTTTATTTAATGTGCTGTTTTTTTCCTACTAGCATACATGATACACCCTAGGTAATGTACTAATGTACTATACTCAACCTTGGTTAAATAACGTCGCCTCTAGTGGTACTCAATTCCGATAACATTTTTGTACGCAATCTACGGGTAAATATCATTGAGGGGGAATGATATTCACCTGGAGATTGCGAGTTACGGAACCAATGAAGAAGATTGTTGTGAATGGAGTAGCATTATTTTGTGTTTTTCTTGCTTATAATTTGGTCCAAAAACATTAAAGTCTTGTAGGGACTATGAACAATATCTGCTTTTTTTTTTTGTTTGTAAAGTTGAATTATGCTTTGTTTTGTTGTAAGAATTGTCAACATTCTTAGGACTTTAGAAGAAGTACATATTTACATAGGAGTATTATGTTATTCCTGATGAGTTGCAAATATTTTAGTCCGATCCTGTGATATTTTCTGACCTTTTTACCCAAGATATGGTCAGAAAATAAGAATCTCATGCATTTGTTTCCGTTAGGGCAATGACCTAGGGCCTGCCTACTTTATGAGATAAGATATATATTTTCGGATATGTCAGCTCGTTTAGTTGGTAAATCGATGTGATATGTCAACGTCTGTAACCAAGGTCCGAAACTTTAAAAAGTCGTATCTATTTTGACTTGCTTGTGAGCTGGATGTACTCCCTGATAATTTGTTTGTTATGTTGTTTGCTTAGACAAGTTAACTCCAGCAGCATTTGAGAAGCATTCTGAGAGAGAAAGTGCAGGAAAGTGGAAGAACAATGTTTGGGTCATTTTGAAAGGGGAGAAGGTGCCATTGTATAAGACTGTGTTGCTTAAGTATTACAACTTGACATGTCGGAGCTCACACGGGTCTGGTAAGCACAACGGTCGCACGGTTCATCGTGACGAGTTTGTGCGATGCACTAGGTGTAACAAAGAACGCAGGTTTCGCCTTCGGACTAAGGAGGAATGTCTTCTTCATCACGATGCATTGCTTGATGAAGATTGGAAATGTTCTGATCATCCTCGTGACAGGTTCGCCACTTAGCCTTATTACACCTCCATCGTCACATTATTGTGCGTTACGTTACTCCATAGTACAACATATCACATTTCATGTTAGTCGAACTCAAATCATTTTATTCTTGTTGTTGACGCATAGTATATTAGGACTTAGGAGGCAGAGATTCTGGCGTGTTGTTGCTCTGCCATTTGATAATGCACAATAGCTCACGCTCTAGAATGCCTATAAGTGTCGTATAGGCGAATTTTGGCTAGTATCTACGATGAATTGAGAGTATTCATTTTTTGATATCCTCTTCACAAATTTTACATGAGATTCTTTGTCATACGAATGATTCTTCGACTGCGATAACACGAGTTTTATAGAATTAAATTCTCAGGATTAAGTGATGGATACGATGGTGGATTAGGTTAACCATAGAATATGTAGTGTAACAGTGGACAACAGGCTGAATTCCTAAACTAATCCCAGGAATTTTGTCCCACTTCTTCCATATATAGTAGGATATACTAACTAGACTTGCATGGGTACAATACAAAGGACCATGAGTATGATCATTTGTCTCTTGCATTGCATTCTTTATAAAAAAGTTTGAACAAACTTTATATTTTTAATCTTGAGTTTGTCAGAATTGCAACGGGATTGATATATTTTTGTGACGAAAGCGTCTTTAACAAGATCCCTTTTTCCGTATGCTTGCTTAAAAAAACATGACTTTAAACTTTAAAGTGAACCCGACTTTTGTTATGATTGTGATTCTGTTGTAGACTATATTATTATGTAAGCAGCTTGTTGTAGTTGTAGTTGTAGCCGTAGGCATGCGCCTGTTTTCTAGATTAAGTGTTACCAATTTCGCAGCTAGCTAGTCTTCAGCTCTGCTTGAAATTTTTTTCTTTAGCTGTGTGTGATTCAGGTTTCGGCATGCTTATCTAATATACTTGGATCATGCCTGATATTGAGAATAATGTTGTTTCAGGTTGTCATGTGACAATGATGAGGAAAGAGCGAGTAGGAGGGTGTACAGGGGCTGCATGCGTTCTCCTACATGCAGAGGCTGCACTTCCTGCGTTTGTTTTGGGTGTGAAACTTGCCGTTTCTCGGACTGCACTTGCCAGACCTGCACTGACTTCACCGTTAATGCTGGAGTTTGAACATTCAGGGTTGTTTTCGGCTTCTCATTAGGTTATTATTCGTCATGCTCCTAATCTAAACCCACCCACATTTTGTGAAAGGCTATCAGTTTTACTGCAGATTAGATTTTCTCTAAAAGCCTTGAATCTCTAACTATGTGCTCGTTGGTGTTCTGAACTTAATGTATTGTCTGAGATCAGTACTCTGAACTTCATTGGTACTCCATGAATGCCAAAGTTCGAAATATCGTGTTTGTTTGCTAGCACTTCATTCTCTTATTTCATTATCCTGGGACTACGTAGCGATCTTGTGTCATGAAAAGATAAAATTTATTGATCTCTAAGGTTAGACTACTAGTCGTGAATCTTCATACATCTAGCTAACTCTAATGTGCGGGGAAGGGATTTCTCTGAATCGAAATCGGACTTTAATTTAAGGGAGTTGTGATCTTAATCTTCAAGATTGTTCTGTACTAGGAACTGATTACAGGGAATATCAGGGATGTACCATGCAAAAAGTGTACGATAGTGTGTTTTGATGATTTGCATAGGAATATGAACTGTAGTATGTATAAATCGAAATCGTATATATATTACACAAGAGGAATCAACAATACATAATAACATAAGTGACTAAGTGTAAATGAAAAAACGGAAAGTAATGTGTGACAAATATAATCCTGAAATAAAACTATCCATACAAGTATAAATCAACCCAACAATCATGAGCAGGCAAACATGTAGATATACGTCCATTCTTCAACCGGGAATCATGCATGATCTCTTACTTGCTGGAAGGTGGAGGAGCAAGAGTCGGGATGGATGGAATGGCGGTTGGGATTTTCGGGACTGATGGCATTGCAGGCATTGGGGGCAAGGCAGTCGTAGGAACAGATGGCATGGTAGGCATGGTAGGAAGTGGAGGCATAGCAGCAGGCTTAGGAAGAGTTGCCTGTGTGTTTGGGATACTAGGCATGTTTGGGATGGTTGGCATGTTTGGAATGGTTGGCATGTTGATCGGGATACTAGGCATGTTCGGGATAGTAGGCATATTCGGGATAGTAGGCATGTTCGGGATGGTAGGAATAGGCGATGCTGTTTGTAGCAGATGACGCGCAGCTAGACTGACATTGATGCTTGATACGGAAAGAACAGCTAATACCGCGAAAATGATGATGTTCTTGCTAGCCATGGCCAATGTTGGATATGCTGAAGAGTGGATTTGCTTGTTAGAATTGTTGTACTTTGTGTGTGTTGTGATTTCTGATGATGCTAAGATTAGATGACTAACTTGTGTTTATATAGTTGTGTATGATACTTGGGTTGGTAGGTTGGTAATAAGATAGTTGAGAATAATTGTTCACTTTATTTTTCTTCTCAAGTTTTCTGTAGTTAGTTTACCAATATATCAACCATCTGATTACATAGATGCCCAGTTTCTTTTGTATGGTTACATGGTTAGGAATTTTATGAAGTAGTGGACTCTTCTTGGTCATTTTGGTTGACAAAAAAGTTATGATTGGCTAAGGTAATCTACGTTTTATGAAACAATTGTCTTACTTTCTTAGGTCCCATTTGGACATACCTCAATTGACAAGCAAAATAAACAAAAATATAGATAAATGCATATTTTGCGAGACCGGCTCTTTTTTTATATAAAGAAAACAATATGCTTTTCACAGAATTTTTATATCAAATAACTTTGTTTTGTCAAATTAAAAGTAGGATTTTATTTAGGTAGCCGAACTTTCATAGAAGTGTTTTTTAACCACCAAAGTGAGGAGGGTGGGATCTAAAAAATACCAAACTCGTATTTGAGATTTATGAAACGCCTAAGTTGAAAAACTTGTTTTTATAACACACTTCAAACTATTTGGATATTTATTAAACACCAAAACAAATAAAAAAATG
>JBBYHQ010118135.1:0-27943 GCA_038382645.1 Spergularia azorica
TCTTTGAACGCTTTAAATCCAGCCTGAGCGTTCGTCCTCCTCCCGCTCCGTCTGAGGGGGTGTAATAGTATATATATCTTAATGTAATTAGGTTAATGCGTAATTATTGTTGTATCCTTGTATACTCGATATATATATATGATGAAAGTCACCGAGCCTCAATTGAGGACTCTTCCCTAATCTCATATTCCTATATGGAAGTGCCTCCCCTGCCTCCTCGTCCGCCACTGGCTCCATTCACCACACGCCAGCGGCCAGCATGGTACCTTACTATGTATGATCAATTATGAAAATCAATTTATTTATGTGTACAGTGATACCAAATTATTTATGATCCACTGCCGAATTTCCATCACCCTCCATGATCAATGCTGAGAATCCATCCATTGACTTTATGACAAACACAAATTACATTATGTCGATGATTATCAACAAACTGGTGACTAATATAATTCAAGGAGTGATATTGCCCATAAATTAAAAGGGCTAAACGTAACTATTTTTGAAATCAGAGATAAACGTAATTAAACTATAACGTACATGGGATAGAAAACCCACCAAATTTAAAACTGGATGGATTTGAGATTGTCCAAACTCCCCTTTCGCCCAATTGCTTTGATCACCGCAAGAGCTAAACATGGTCAAGGACTCCGCAAATGAAATAGCAAAAGAGAATTAGAAACATGCGAGAAAACGGTTTCATAAATACCATCCGATTAATGAAATTAATTGAGGGTGAGAGAGTATATTTAAATCTCAACATAAGAACGAAGAAACAAACTCATAATTTATTATGTGCAATTTTAAGAGTAGGCAAGATTCTGGGAGATAAATCTGGGATTTTTTAAGTTTTTACCAAGTCTAATGATTTGTTGTTATTGAAATTACGAATTTCAAGGACTTACTGGTGGAGTATATGTAAACCTTTCTTACGCCACAAATATTGTGGCGGACTGCCGGTGGAAATGAAACCGTTGAAGTTGCAATACGAACTTCTGAGAATTGCACCTTCACTCCCCTGAAAAGTGAGAATTGTTTTTAACAAAAATCTGTGAATTTAGCCCTAAAAATATAAACTGAATCAAAAAAATGTTATTCCGAGAAAATTTCGACAATCATGAACTTACATGATTTCCAACCTGTATCATTTATAACTTTCTGAAATTATTGAAATAGTCGAACGGAAAAAATGAATCATTAACCATAAAAAACTAAAACAAAAGAAAAAGCACAGGATTAAAAGGTTTTTGCTATTGCCCCAATTCTTTAATTCTTTCTATCTGCTGATGGTGATCTTGATATATACTCTATATACGGCGAAACAACTCCTCCTCTTGCCCATCAAATATGATATGCTTACCTATGCACGCATGCAGCTAGTCTATGAATTCGATCAATCTAGAATAAAACCCACACATACAAACAAACTCATGAATCTACTATATATAATTTTAAATTTTTTTGCCAGGAAAACTTACCGTTGGACACCAAGAAAATTTAAGTCGGGAAAAGATTGGAAAAAATTTGAACCACAAAAGCAGTATTGATGAGAGGAAGTGATTTACCGGAAATCGCGAAGGTCGGGTAAGAAGTTGAAGTAGCCAGCAGCCCGTTTCAAGTTGAACCTTCGAAGAGTGGTTCATGTTGGTTCTCAATCTTTTAATCAACAGGTTCGGGATTGCCTTGTCTACTCGTCTCCTTGCCCGATCTAATCACACAATTTTAGCATATCAAAATTCAACAAACATACATTGCAATAATGATTCATATTCAACAATGATAAAAAAAATAATTAGAAAAGAATCGCGATGGAAAAACTGTAGTGGTAGTCAATTGAATTGAACGAATAAATGTCACACAGAACAATGAAAGGAGCTTGGCGAGATTCCCTGAATTTATGCACGGTATTGTAGCTGAGAATATTTAGGAATGCATTTTAAAAGTTACGTATGAATGCAATTTTTTATGCCTAATTACTATTATTGTTTCCTAATTATTTGTGGATTAATATAACTAATTATCATTGTTTCCTAAATTATCTCAACCTTCCCGTAGATTTTCTGACTATTTAATAATTAATTTTCCTTTTTTATGCCAAATTTTTAATGAAAAATAATGGTTGCTGATGTCAGCTATGAGGTGGCATGACGTGGCCTCTGAGGTGGAAAGTCTGAGAGGCTGCTAAATCTACCGGTAATGCTTAAATATATGATATGTCGTGACTCAAGAGGGTAACATGGATTCAAGATCATGTATTAGTGGATCGGATACGTAGAGTGAAGCAGACGTTTGATAACTTGACCCACGCAGTGACGCAGAAGTTTGATATTTGTAAAGGATTAGTGATTTCTTTATATTAAACTGAAAATTTTAACTTATAGAACAGTCATTATAAACTAAACGTCTCATTCAGGTACTATACGAAAGTTATTTTAAAGAGCAGAGCAGTCAATCCAAACATTCGATCACTATCAGTACGAGAAAATCTCAGATGAAAATGTGTTACACTAAGCGTGACGCATTGTGACACTCAGAATGTAAAATCAAACACATTTCTATATTTTAAAAACTCATTTACCTTCTTATTTAAGTTCTTAAGATGTTACACAAGGGTACACGTTAGAAAAACCAAAAATTCAAATTATCAATTCAATGTGTCGTTTTCTTAATTAGTAGTTCAATTACATTTATTCTCATACTAAATTATTGTGTCATCGTCTTGTGTCATCTTCTATCAAATAAGTCCCTACATTATTGGATGGCACGATCCAGAGTACTACTTAGAATAATGATCACACAAAAGCACAATAAATCAGACCTAATGCAAGGCGTAGACAGCGTTTGCTTACCCAAAAAAAAGGGGGTCAATAATCAGAATCATGTTGCAAAGTAATGTGCCTCAGTAGAAAAAACGTAAAACAGAAAAATAGTATGTGAAAGCCCCATCTCGATTTCCAGATACAGTGATACTCATTTCATTCACAAATATTTCACCAGGAGTGCGGGTTCAACACCCGCCTAATCTGTTTCAGTAAAGAGCAGATATTCGATGCCTCAGACTAAAGACGACAAGATAGCCGTACTCAATTCACACAAACAAATATTCCCATCAGGAGTGTTTTCAACTGATATTCAAGTACACTTCACTTTAATAACGAGTGGAAGGAGACAGGGAATACACAGTATTCAGTCCTTCCCAGCTCCTGAATAGGCACAGCTTCAGCTTCTCAGGAATGTAAGGTCCTACACTAGTTGTGTGGAGAGCAACTCATGGGCGATAAAGGATTAAAACATTACCCACTGAGCTTGGCAGAAGCCTAATTCTCCGGCATGCACAAGTATGGCTAAGAACATATCTGGGGGCCAAATCACAGTTTTTCATTCGACAACTGATCCATTAACTTCACTGATGTTACCTGCAGACTATAGCCTTAGATTTGTAGAGCATGTTAGAAAAGTTATACTAGGGCTCTGTAAGGAAGCTTCCAACTAATCTAATGGCAGCCTCTCCTTCAGTAGGGTTTCATTAGCTTGCAAGAAGGGCGCTGAAAGAGTTAGCATATGCAAGGACAAGGGAGCTATAATACTTTGGAACAATGTGAATCCTCACACAGGGTACGATACGTTAGACCCAAGAGCACCATGCAGATCATTTTGTTCCACAGAACACACCAAAGGAGAAATGAAGATCATAGATTGGCAGGTTGCAGTTGCTAGTTCATGGCATTCGGCTTGGTGAGCAATCTCGAGAAGTAGTTTCTGATTTCTGGTAAAATATGCTGCGTTAAAGATGAATGCCTGCACCAATCCCAAAAAAAAAAAAAAAACAAGGAGATGAAGTAGATAAAACATGTGTGAATAACATGGCAGTGGTTATGGCCAGTTACAAATAACGTAAGAATGATATCCTTGCTTTGGTTTTCACATAATGTTGTCAGGCTAATGGATCTGTGTAACTATTAGTGCTTTTGAAAAAGAATGCGTAGCATATGATCAACGTCTACTAATCCTAACATGCTTGTACAAATAACGTAAGAATGATATCCTTGTTTGGTTTTCACATAATGTTGTCAGGCTAATGGATCTGTGTAACTATTCGTGCTTTTGAAAAAGAATGCCTTGCATATGATCAACGTCTACTAATCCTAACATGCTTGTTCAGTCTTTATTAAGTCATCAAAGGATATATGTGACCCAGACATTCTTGGTAAAATGATAAATAATAAAAGACCTCATTGATAGAAACAAGTAATACCATGATTACTAGTCACAATTTAAAAAGATTACGGAGTATTCTTTTCCTTAATCCAGAAAATACAATAACACTTTGCTAGAACCAACATGCTGGTGCACAAAAGCAGACTTTATTTTTACTTTTTATTTTTTTATTTCTATTATACTTTATTTAATTTAATTTATTTTATATGTCTACCCATTTTCTCTACACCTCCACCCTATCTTCAACAAAAGTTTTATATATCTTCTACAACAATGATAGAAATTTTCCTACCATCCAAGACCCCCCCCCCTATTCTCTCTACTACTTTAACATATTGTTGATAATTTTTAATATTATAGTAATTTGATTACCACTTAATCGTAACTATTCATATACTTTTTTTTTTTTTTGAAATAGTTAAGTACACTAATTGCAAGTGAGGTCACAATTGACAGCTTTGCTCTTGTTCTCATTCTACAGTTTGTAGTTTTGTACACCGTGTCTCCGTCAATTGATGATAACTATTTATCATGGATGTGGGTATTTTTTCCTATCAACAAATGATAGGGGTGATGATAGAGAGTCTGATAGACCACAAGGGATGCTCTAAGCTTCATTAACATCTATGTCACATCCAAACTCCTTCGCCCCCCTTCAACAGGAAATTTTGCACTGCAATAGTGTCTCATAATGGTTACAATACGGAGAGACACAACATCAAACAGAAAGCTCAAGTTCTGCTGCACAAGAGAAAAGCATTAAGCTAAAAGCAGCGAAAGAAAGGGCATACCCAGGCACAGTACAAAATTTATCATACTGCTCCAAAATGAAAAGGATGCAAGCCTGCCGCAATGACACGGCATGAAAGGCCTCAGAAAGCTCATACATGGTTGTCAGGTTCTCCAGTGATACATCCTTCATAAACAATGTAAAAACATTGAAACGTCTCTATCGAATTCAATAGAAGCAGATATAGCAAATTAAAAAGACTTTGCTCCACCAACCTGTGCTATGGTATACTCACACAGACGTTTTAGACCCTCTAAAAGATATTGATCAGCAGCCCTTAGGAGATCTTGCGCCATGTCTAACTTAATATCAACAGATCCTGTATATATAAACCTGCGCCACAAATTACAAAGAGGCTAGCTGATTGCACGTACCTTTCCAGAAATAGGAACACATGACTGCATGAGGCATGTAATACATTACCTCATCATTAGCTCAAATACGTCCCATCTGATGTTTGGAATCTCTATATCTCTAGCATCCCTTTCCTGTTCCATTATTTCAGTGGAATAGCTTATTAGCAATACTAGGGCATTAAAGTCATCAAGGTATAGTCTTTAGAGGTCAACACTCTGAAAGGGGCTCACTGAACATTATACAGACATAGGAACTCATACATTATCCTATGCAAAGTCATGGAATTCGGAGCACAAAGTACCGTGAATGTCTATTAGTGCTCGGGCCACTGTCCTAACTATAGTTAAATGTGGATGAAAGGAGTATGTCATTAAGTCACTGAGTCACCCACACAGCCACAATACAAAATTTTAATACAAAATACAGTGCAAATGGGACATCAGTGCAACATACTCTGATTGAAGAATATCTTGGGGGGGGGGGTGGTAGGGCTTAGTAAGTTACTTCAGGAAAAATCAAGAAAAGGAGGGAGAGAATAGGGCAACAGGCCCCTTCACTTCATCAGACATGTTAACTCACCTGATAACCCCCATCAAACATTGCGCGAAATGCATCAGATGAGGCCAGAAGGCAGATCCGATGAGCAAAAAACTGTTTACCTAAACATAAGACACACGAACGTGTTCAAAACAAAAGCCATATGCTATCCAGAGCTCGGACCAGAGCACTGGTTAATAACAAAGCGTCTCAACTTGATGAACAAGTAACGTAATTTGAAGCAATTCCAACCTTCAACTAGAAAAGTAACATCAGACAGTGTTGCATTATTTACATACTGTTCCCCCAAATAGACCTGCAAAAACCATTATATTAAGAATTATTAGAAATTGACCAAATGACCCATATCTCTACAAGGCATGTCTCAAATAACACATGAATCTATTTTAGGTAGTATGCAGGAAATCCTGAGCATATGCGGTAACACATATCATCAATGATAGAGCTGAATAAGCTACCATTAAACAATATATGCACCTCAATTTCAAAAAGCATTATATCAGAAGTAAAGAGTAAAGACACTGAGGGCTTGATTGGTTGGCGGGATCCTCATTGCAATGGAATGAGATCTTTCTACTAGAAACAAGGGGAAAAAGAAGAGTTGTTAGATGTTTCTCCATTACAATAAAATGAGAACCCCATTTAGTTGAGGTAATCCCCATTGTTCACCCTTGTGATCCTCGCCCTTCATTTTCCACTCTATTTGTATGCATCGCATTGGGAATAACACCAGCCAAACATGCACTGAGTGTTGAGATCTCATAGCAATTTGGCAGTCAAGAAACATAGAAGAAGGTTTCTACAATCTAGAAGGGTCAAAGATGTCATTGGATGCTAGTTATACACAAGGATTCAACCTCAACCTTCGATGTCCTAAAACACATTCTAAATTCTGGCTTGTCCACACTATTTAATTTCTTTTGGAACTTTGAATAGGATAGATGAATACTGCTTGCTGCTGATTTATGAACCTCGAGTATAAAGCTATAAACAAGCTCAGACATAATCTGCATACGCAGCATACAAAAAAAGTTCAACGCAAGTTAACCACTGTCAAGAGAATCTTGTCTTTTGTTCTCTTATCCTCCTGAAGTCGAAAAATATTTGGGTAGCTCAAGGATTCGGGTGGCCTTAGATGACAGGACTAATATCGTGACAAATCTGCTATCACTCATACAGCTGGATAGATAGAATCCATGCAATATGAAAGTCAAGTGGACACAAGTGATGGACAACAGAGCAGCAGAGCTTTTTAAAGTTGAATTATACTACTGGGTACTCGAGCATGTGTGGAGTTTTTAATTAATACAAAACATTTTAGTTTCATAACTTTTCGTAATTCTGGAGTAACCCGTTCAGCTACATTATCATCCTTTAAAACTCCGTAAACAGTGGAAATCTTCTAGAAGTAGGACCATCCTCCATCCTTAGACGATGCATGCAAAATAAACAAAAGACAGGACTTACGTTACAGCTTTCAAGGAATGACAGACTTCGGGGCTATTTCAGTGGCATACTATTTCAGGAGCTCCTGATCTTCTAAGATGCACTGAACTGTTTGCACTTTCCACTCATCAAATGTTTTAGCAACAGCCTATGCTGCTCCACTGGGCTATGGTAGCTCCACTAGAAATCATACCAGATAACTTCCTGACCCTAGACTGCGACAGCAGCAAGTTCCTGACTACGGGTTCAAACTAGACACAAACCAGCTCAAAAACTGACTCAAAACAGCTGTTCTTGCATAAAGCCTTGGATGAAAAATCATTAAATTACCTGGTGAGCTTCAAAAGTACCCAAATTAACTTTCAAAAGCAACCAACACTATTTTATAAAGAATTTCAGACTTAATTTTGAAGTTTGTTAACTCCTTGAATTCCTAAATAAGTTAAGAGTGTGTTTGGATATAAAGGTTTCATTCTCAAATCCCATGTTTGGGAACTTAAAATTTGACAATTTGGACTTGTACCAAATCCTTTGGAATTTGATTGATATTATTTCTAGTACAAAACAAATGGCACCCCAAGACCCCTCATTTTGAAATCCCACACTCTCTCCTCCCCTCACGTCACAGCCCACCTTATTTCTAGTAGAAAACAAATGACACCCCAAGACTCCTCCTTCTGAAATCCCACTCTCTCTCTCTCCTCTTAAACCCTCATTTTTTTTCTCCACCCAAGCTGACATCGCATCCATGGACGGACCACCACCCACCTTGCCGGCTACACCAGAGGTGCACGGCGGCGGCGCTCCTATCCCCGCCACCCAATCACCTCTCCATCGCCACCGCCAGCCTGCGCCATATTCTCTCCCTCGAACACTTCTTTCTCGCCTCATTCCCCGACGTTTTCGTTGCCGCTGCCACCCCTCGACACTGATCCCCCACCCTGGCGCATCTCCCCCTCCCCACAAAAGTCACCACCCAGCCGTGAGGAGAGAGAAACAAGAGACAAATGAAGAGGCTAAGGAGAGAGAGGAAATGAGGGAAGGCGTGAAGGGTGTCGGTCGTGGAGGGCGGGGCTAGGACGGTCGGCCAAGAGCAGTTAAGGAGGTGGTGTTGGACGTGACGTAGGTGGCAGCGAGTGTGAAGGCCCCGACGGGGCTGGGGATGGTGGAGGGAGAGGAGAGAGAAAAATGAGGGGTTAAATCTTTTTATTGTTATTTTTTAATGTTAACCTTAACCATAAAATTAGATTTGATTGTAAACTAAAAATTTGGAATTCAAAATTCCATATTTTCCCAAACAAGTGATTTGTAATTGATTTTCAAAATCTTAAATGATGGAATTGAAGTGATTACCTAAATCCCAGATTCATGTTTCCAAACACTATCTTTACAATATTTGAATGTGAAGAGGCGTGCATTTTTTTTATTAAATTTGTAATTGCTTCTATCAGGAGTTATAATACTTTTACACCTAGAAGGCTCTATAACTACTATAGTCCTATAAACAGGGACCTTAAGTTGTGTTTGAGATAGAGTAGTAGGCACAACAAAGAGTGAGTGTTGTGTGAGGTTTCTCCACCTAAGTTCCTTTGAGTGAGAGGCAGTACTCAGGGTTTTACAGTAGAGTTGTGTTGTGGAGTAGGCTCTTGCAATTTTCCTCTATTTCATGTGTGTATTAGAACTGATTTTCCAACAAAGTTAAACAATTTGTCGAGTACCCAATATAAAAACATATCGCACCAAACACTATCCTTTCTACTAGAATACACAGAACTGAACCAGTGGAACCACACCTGTGATATTGGAGAAGGAGGAGCTGCATTAACGGAAGAGAGAGTCATGGCCTTGTCTGCCAACTTACAGAGGGCAGTGGCACCATCATGTTGCTGTTTACTACTTGAGGATTTGAGAAGCCCAAGAAGTATTTCCAACCCTGTCGAAAGAAGTTAAAGCCTAATAAGCATTCAGCCCAGACCCTCACAACAAATTGTAAAATGAAGAGTATGGGAAATACAAGGAGGTGTCCCGTCTCAATTACAAGGTGAATCGATCTTTCAAATTGAGGAGGAATAAGCGTCTCATGACTCGGTTCATTCCCATAGCTTTAATAGCTGCTTTCTATGCAGCCGAATCTGAACTAAAAAGAGCACATTTCGAGGAGAATCACATCCAGTTCAAGCCAATGGCAGTGCCTACAGTTCTCTTTGGAATGCAGATGATGAAGTCTTTATCAAGCTCAAGATAGCTCTTTCTTTGATAGTCATTGGCTGCCGTATGGTTTGCATATGGTTGGTGAAGCAGTTGTGTTTTGCATCAGAATATTTGTACTAAACCGCCATTTATATGTTGGCTCTCTAATGAAAGGAATCAATTTTACTCAAGATAGAAAGACAGGAAAAACATATCACCCAAGCAGAGAGGTATACCATTTTCCTCGATGAATATTCTACTCTGGTCCTCTGGAGAACACAGATGAGCAAGAGCCAAAGCAACTTGTCTCTGAACAGCTTTTTCTCCGACGCGCATGATATTCAGCAGACAGGATAAAACCTTAAAAAAACCATTAACAGAGCATTAAAATAAGTTCTAAAATTTTGAACCTAAGTTCAAAGCATTTGAAACCAAATAGATCTGAACATTACTCACCCGACCATGTATCTTCTCCTCCAATCTTTTCACGGTCTTGGCTATACAATCTTTGGTTGCCTGAAATTACATAATGTGCATATACCAAAAGAAGATTCAGTGCTATGATAGCGGCTCAAAAGAAAATCTTTGTTGCCCAACATAAGTCTAAAATCATAAGAGAACCAACCTGAACAATAAACTCTCCCTCCTGCAACTTCTGAAAACCTCCCGCCTTTATAAAACTCGATACGTTATCCTGATTGTTTATAGCACATACAAAACCAGTCAATAAACAGGAAAAAAAAACAGGGAGAAAACAATGACAAATCTATGCATCTGAAATTGCCAATGACAATACCTCATTATCCGCGAGACCATAGAGAGCAAACGCAGCATTATGCTGAAGAGAACCATTTCTAGAATCAAGAAGCTTTAGCAGTGGCACTAACCCACCACTATGAGCAATCCCAGCTTGATTATGTGACTCCTGTAGCAAACCCAACTTAGCAACTATGACTATTAAAAACTGAATAAAAGAGCCAGAGAACATCAGAAAGAATACCAAATATATTTGAGTTTAAAATCTGCAAAACCACTGATCTAAAGAGAGGCCACGTGTATAAGAACAAATACATCCAGGCAAACCTCTGAAGCAGAATGATGCCTTTGATGCATTAGAAGTATCCTTCAGGATACAAGCTAAAGATTTGCTATCACAACAATCAACATTGAATACAACTGATGTGAAAGAGAGACAAAGAAACGTCTCATGCTGAGCCCAGAAATTCAAGCTGCTGACATATGGACAATATGTAATTTCCATCAATTCTTCCCAATTTTCTTTTTCGTCAGTTCCATTCCATTCTTCCCATTTCCTTATTTGGTAACTTTTGGGGTCCCATTTTGCACCTATGTGACCTGGGTTTCTCTTTTACTTTAATTTATTTCTTTTCTTACCAATCCCACTACTTACATGCCATACCCCACTTAATTTTCACTTGAAATAACGTCAAAAGTAAATGAGAAGAATTGATGGGAATGGAGAGAGTATTACAAAAAAAAAAAAGCAAGCCAGATGCTCCCTTTGTCTAAGGAAAGACAAGATAGATACTTGATAAACCACACCAACTGTGAAATGTTAAGTCTAGTTGACAACCATTTAACATCGCTCTTATAATATTGACAATTGACTTGTAAGTAGTGAGGCGTACATATTAAAGCCAAATAACATCCATCTTTAAGATAATGCTAAAGATTTTGACCCAGAATGTAAGATACTGCCTCCAACAGATTACTAGGCAAGAAATTTTACTACAATATATTGACATCTAATGTTAGGTTAATGCCTCTAAATAGGCTTTCACCACAACAGATGGAGGGAGTGAGATACATTACCAAGAGAGGTGTTTCCTAAAGATCCTTGATAAAGAAGGTGTGAGGAGCGCAATCATACTAATAACTCAGTTTGAATGACTAAAGTCTAAAATTCAAAAGCCAAAAAAGAAAGTCTTGACTCAGCTTGGAAAGGAAACAAGACCTATCATTACATATAAAATTCCAGACACAGGGCTCATATAAATCTTCAGGTTTTCTTAGGAGTCAAATGTGTTTAGAACTTAGAAGACATTGAAGGTCTAGGACGTACACGAATATATACGTAGAGAACCAAGTAACATTGTGAACTGAGAAACAACGCAATGCGCCAAATAGATTTTAAGATGATTACTTATTAGCTCGTAAAACATCTCCGGCCTAATAGTTCCTTGCTTCCATTACCATCTGGCATCTACCATTGAACCCTATGGTAAGCCCCTCCCAGTCTCCCATTTCACAGATTCTGAAATAGCTGATCTGTTGAAAAACTAATTGTTATTAAATATTGTATGTTTGCATATTCTCTTCTCTGCTTGTCATTTAAGTTGTATAGGCAATGAAACAAGCTGCCTCTCAAGCCCCTGGAATCCAAACAATGAACAAAAGCCTCTGCAAACGACTAACACACAAAAACATTTTCCTATTCTAACTTAGTGGTCGTTTGGTTGCCACTCAAAATCATGGGAATTCAGAATTCCCATAAATTAAATTTTTTGGAGTTGTTTGGTTGCCTAAAATCATGGGAATTTCCAATTCCTACAAAATGGAGGAATTGGCTTACCTAGCCCCCCCCCCCCCTTGGTAATTGGCAATTAAACATTTTTGAGAAATTCATGTGAATTTCTACATAATGGGAAGTGGAACTTCACAGGCATTCCGAATTCCCATATGCAACCAAACGACCACTTGTAAATAATAACATCAAACCATATGAACACATCCAATCAAATGAGGATAGAATGATAAACCATGAACATATAAACTAAAGCAATAAAGAAAAGCAGCAGATCACGACCTGTGCTAACCTCCCCAGTGCAAAGGCTGACATTTCCCTCAGCTGTAAATCAGGAGATCTGAGCATCTCAATCAATGGAGGAACAGCACCTCTCTGGACGATATGAACCTACAAATTAAAATGTATGAGGAACTAAAAGGGCTGAGGAAAATAAATAATAATTTAGAAAAGCAATCAAACAGCAAAAGTTACCCTACAGTAAAAAGGTCAAACGGACCATGTTAGGAGTTTTCTTTTTTGTGAAAGAAATGTTAGGAGTTTTAATCCTCAGATAAACCCAACCCCACACATACCCAGGGAAAATCGAGCGGTTAAAAGAGATCATTCTGCAGCCCCTTTTGACTCACATACCACTGTACTTTAAATAGTAATACTCGGATTCTTCAATCAAAACAGATTAAACTCTGACAGCCAAAGCCACAGCATCTGAGTCCTTCTCACTATCCAAAACCACCACACTGTTTGAAGGTGCAAATTGGATCCTTAAAATCCGAAAACCGATCAAATCTAGTCTAGTGACTTTAATGGGTTATTTTGTTTGAAGGACTTCGGTAGAGATTTTAATATTTTTGGATTGGATTTACGAAAATCCAATAACCCAATCCGAATTAAAAACTGAACTTTTAACTAACTGATAGGCTTATGCTTGTACTATAGTTTATGAATATTATATATAAGAACTTACTTATTAAGCATCATGACACTATATAATGCAGCAACTTTATCTAATAATGTTCAAATTACGAGGTTTCATATATTATTGTGATTCAAATTAACAAAAACATTTATTTATATAATTTGGGTAAAGCAGGAAAGCTAGACCGGCTGCCAAACCACTCTCTTCAACTGCTCAGCAGTTGTTTACATTAGCCTCCAGGTAAATACTTAGTTACCTACTTGATGTGACCCTTGCCTCATCAGCTGGCAAATGTAATACTTCTATACAAAGCACTACCCCATCCTAAATCACTTCACACTTGTTAAAAGGCAGGATATTGACTACATGAGTTAGAGTTCGTAAGTCCTGTAGTCCTGTAGATGCTAGGTTGGTTCACTGACTGATGTGTTAATATCCTAACAGTGAGAAAAATAAAACATCAATGCTTTGTGCTAATAGTACTTTTAAAGAGCGTTCATAAAAAAATGACAACTTTCATTGCTAATGCTTTAGTACAGTGGATAGAGGCCCTTGTTTCAAATGTATATACCCAGTACTTCATAAGTGGTGAATAAGAGCAACTAGTTAACGGTACATGTGATCTATACTATAAAGGGGTATAATATTTCCATAGAATTGTGTCATGCAATTTATGGAATGTTGTAACCAAATATTATGATTTCTAAGACGAATGTCTGTGACCATGTATTCCTGGTGCGGAGTATTTGCTGCATCTCTTTGGTCACAGGCTTTGTTGAGAGGTAAAAACTTAAACAAAAACCTACCCCTAATGCAACTAACAAATGTTTCTTCGAACATTTATTCATATGTGCTTTCTCTAACAATAGTAATTCTGACAGTTAAGAAACTGTGCGATCAACTTTTATGGTCTAGATTACCTAAAGGTATCAAAGTAACAGTCCAAATTATCAGGAAAAGCATAAAATTAAGTTCACAGGAGATAATAGATTTTTAAATGTTTAATATATCTCAACAAGGAAGCACAGTAAAACTTGGTTCCAAATAGTAATTGAACAACTAAGATTGTGGCTTTTAGAAAGAAACCTTGCAATCTGAATCTGTAGCAGCAAATTGTCCAAGTAACAAGGCTGCCTCCCTCTGGCTCTCAGAGCAACATGAACTATGCAAAACATTCACCATCAAGTATAAGCATGAGAGTCGGACTAGTAAGATCCAAAAATCAAATTAAGGACAGGGCAAAACCACGCGTTTCTTGTAAAATAAAATAAAAAATAAAAAAACCTACCTGAGTAACCCAATAACAGGTTGTAAAGCACCAGCAAGCAGGACTTCTTTTTTTATATTGGGTGATGAATGTACAAGATTTCCAAGCACGCCAACCTGAAAACCACCCATAGCAAATGCACCAGACAACAAATCAACAATTGATCAAAAGTCATAACTGATACATGGTATCATCAAGTCATGAAGAAATAAGAAAGGGTCTTGCCAACCCTTCTATAAAGCAAGCCATATAGGTAGTTGTAATCGGGCGAATTTTACCGCTTCATAATGTATTGCAGCATCCTCAGATCTAAGCATCAGAATCAGAGCAGGAAGAGCATTGCATTCAACAATCTGTAATTCAAATTTCGGTTTTAGTAAGCCTATATAAAATTGACCAATATTAGAAAACAAGAATCATTAATTGACTTCACCTGCTTCTTATTTTCATCATTTTTAAAAGCCAACGTGCGCAGTGCCCCTGCAACTGCCTTCTGTACCTTAGCATCACGGAATTCAAGCAGTTCAACAAGAGGTGGAATACCTCCCTCCGTCCTGCATGCAAATCGAGAACTCACAGTCAAAAAGAAAAAAAACAGCCAGTTTCCAACTCGAGTATAATTCTAGAAAGCAGACCTGACACAGGTTTTAATGCTGCTATTTTCATGAGCAAGGTTAGTTATTGCATCTGCAGCTCTACGAATGACACCAGAAACTGCCCGAGAACTTGAGCTGGTTCTATGCCTTTTTAAAAGATCCACAACAAGAGGTAAGGCACCAGCATCAACAATCAGTTGTTGATGCTCTGGCTGAAAAGCAGAATACAGAAAAAAAAAAAAGTGAGCAATATACGAGCCTGAATACGTCAGAACCTGCATGATGTCACTATGTCAGAGGTAGGTAGGTATTGTCAGAAGATAGTATATCACAGCTATCTCTAGAGCTTTGTAATACGATAACACTCTAAGGGAGGGTTTCAAAGCCTATCTTGAAGCATTAACTCATCACCATTCAAATAGAAATCAAAAGCAACCAAGGGTAACCTATTAGTAAAGAGAAGGCCTGATGGGAGACAAATGGTAAAATTAGAAGAGGGAAGGTATTTGAATAGCCTTTGAACACAAGTAACTAGTTTATTACCCGGGCTACGCCCGAATTAACTTTTACCATATTAAGTTATCGTAGTTTACTGCCGGGCTACATACGCCCGAATTAACTTTTACCAAATTAAGTTATCGCAATTATGTGCAGAGAGATATATAAAAAAATTGGAAAGAGTGTACAAAAGTGGTATTAGTAAGATCGTTAAGGTAAGTAAAAAAAGGCAATAATTGTATTTAGAAACAATGTGTTATTTTTTTATTGTGCCTTTTGAGTATGATGCCACGTGGCATGAGAGATGGCCTAATTGAAGCCGGTGAACGTGGTCGTTGCCTCTAACACAGCTTTTAATATGTAGTAAGATAAGATATGCAAGTTTGATGTTCGAATACAGCTCACTCTGTGTACAAGTTATATCGCAACATTATTCAATAGCACATACCAAAACTATAAATGCTTTATCAAAGTACTTTTCACAAAGGTAAATCGGGCAGCCTGAGACAATCCTTTTACACACTAAGCTCTATAAATCTCTGACCTACCAAGTACCAACAACCAAAATTCATATCACATACGAAAACTTGGCATTGCAAATATTTCTTCCTCAAGACAACTTAAACTGATGACATTGCATACCATCACAAACTAAATTCCATTTCCCTTTTTGTTTTTGTAATAAATCACATTACATACTACCTTCATCCTAAAAACAATAATTATGACTATGTTGTCGGTCAACACATATCAACTTTGACCACAATTTTTTCAAATTTAAAATATTGGCTTTAGTATCACGGTCAAAGAAATGATATAATTAATATGCAGGACGTGTGTTCAGCTTGAAAATTCAAACTAAAATTAATATAGACAAGAACATTTTATCAGTATAGTTTGATTAATCTTAATAAGAACACTCCTATATTACTTTTACTTGCAATTTACTCAAATGTAACATCCAAAAGAAATGGTTCCAATGTCAATTAGTTGGACCGCACAAGTCAAAACCTATCATTCTTATTCAAGTCAAGGCACTGTTGACATCAATTTTGCCAACACGATCAGCCATCTCATCAAACCATCAATTAGCATCCAGGTAAATGCTTCGAATAATTGTTCAAACACTGAAACTCACAAGTATAAGAGGAAAATCATACACTACTAACCTTCACAGCCAGAAGCCCTAGTGCAAAAATACTAGCTTTCTCAACCTCATGCTCATGATGCTTCACTCGGTCTCCCTCCGTCAACACTGGGGCCTGAAGATGCTTCACCAACACAGGAACCGCCCCACCTTCCACAATTACACTGACCACATCTTCTGCACCCACAAACACCCAACAAACGAAAACTTTAATCACAGCGCAGCCAAACAACAGTTTCCTCGACAATTAAATTCCACCGAGTCACCCCTTCCATAATTGATTTTCTCCCCCTTTCGCAAACACAATTCAATCCTTATCTTCCACAGTGTAATCGTCTAACCTCATCCACGACTAGACTCAAAGTATCGTATTGTTAAGTTAATCACACAATATAAAGCCGCAATCTTTAACAATTAAACCATCACAGCACAAAAATAGCATATGATCACGAAACGAGGCTTCCGCCAAAGGACATCGAAAGTAATCCTTTACAATCCGAAAATTCGTCTCATCACCGGCCAACGCTCTAACCAGCTTAATTGCGGATTAAGCGGAAGCAAGCACAGTCTAATCATATCCGATTATCCATAACTTTGATTGATCATGCAACTTAACCACTAAATCAAATTCTCAAATCTCAACATAAAAATTACCCTATACTTTATCGGAAACGAATTAAAGCTTGATCATAAAAAATTAAAACCTAAAATCAATCAATTAACCAAAAAAAGGTAATCAAATAATCAAAGTATTACCATTTTTAGCAAGCTCGGCAAGAACATGAGTGGCTTTCTTAGCGGCGGCTCTATCGGCTTCAGTCCATGAGTATTTCGCCGTCAAAACATCGACTTGCGCGGCAATTTCTCGCCGGAGAGAGTCGCCGGAAAGTGTGGCGGAATATCTGTCGTCGTGCTGGTCTAATTTCCGCTTTTGCCCCTTCCTGTCGGTCGATTTTTCCTTGTCCTGCCACCCCATTTCTGCCCAAATGGGATGGAGAGAGACAGAAACGCGACTGTTTGGAGGGGATTCGAGTTTTGAACAGAGGATGACTTTTTGTGATACAAGGGTGATTCTGGAACTTTACTAATAAAATCTCTCACCAGACTTTTGAAAGTTTTTCTTTTTTTTTTTTTTTCTTTTCTTTTTAGCACTTTACCTCCTGTGAGTGGAGTTTTTGGGTCGGGTCCATGAATTTATTGTCGGGTTAAGGATATTTTTCCGGCTTTCGGGGATTTCTGACGTAGTGTGTAGGCGTGGTAAACGGGTTATTTGGGTCGTGTCTATGTGGGTCGAGTCATGTTTCGGGTCTTATATTTCGGGTTTATTTTGGTTCGGGTTGGGTGTGGTTTGGGACGGGTCTAGTTCAGGTGCATCAACTACGGGTCAAATTTGGGTCGGGTCATATTCAGGTTTGGTCGATTCATTTCAAAACGTTCAAATCTAAACATATTAATATCAAATTTCTTAAAATCTCATTTTATTGGTAATTTGAGTGTTTGAAGATGTGATATAGCTACTCCAAGTCCTTTTTCTTCAATCGATTCATTTAATGTTTGATTAGGCTCATTTCAGTTCGGGTCGGGTCAATTTCGGGTTCGAGTCAACTCATGTCGTGTTTCGGGTTGAGTTTAGATTACAATTTCGGATGTTTGGGTCAAGTAGTTCGGGTCGGATGTTCGGGTATGAGTCAATTTTGCCAGGTCTAGTAGTGTGCATCATCTAATATACGAAGTACTCTAAATGACAATTGAATGAAATCGTTAAAAGATGATACGGTTCGATAACTAACACGAACTCGGCATGTGCGAATTAGGATCGAGGCATCATGATTTGTTTAAGCTAACGTGTCGACACAAACCCGACACAATAGTTATTTGGGTTCAGTTTGATTTGGATTGTGGTTGAGATTGTATGACACTAACATGTCATGTTTAACTCGTTTAACCATAAATATGTTAAATGTCTAAGTTTTTCATTGTGTGGTTAACCAAATTTTGATCTCTTGATAAGGGCAAATTGGTAATGGTGAATTCCCAGGATTGTACCATGAAATACAATTCATGTGAACTTCTACATCCCATGATAATTGAATTCTATGTTATCCAAATGAACACTTATGTGAAAAGTTAAGGTTGGGTAAAGAAAAAGAGAGGAGAGACAAAAGACAGAGAGGGGCGAAGTACAGGAATTTGGTGATAATTTCGCTTAATATCATACTCTTTGTCCCAAATGCATTATATGATACTCCGTATATTGTGAGAGGAGAAAATGGGGAAAAGAGGGAAACCCAATTAGGAGAGAGGGCGAGAATACCAACTCTTAAATAGGTAACTGATAATTAGGAGTACACTCTAATATAAGGAGTAACACTTCTCTAATTGGCATCTGGGACGAATTAAGAATTTGGAAGAGTTTTCTTTAGCAAATTGGTAATGTGACACCCCTTTACTCATACAAATCTTCTGTCTCACTCGCTATCTCATTCTATGTATCACACTAATTTTACAATATTAATTTATTAAATATCATTTTGATTGGCAATGTTTGTGAGATCATAGCACTCGATTGGCAATCCAATTTCTTCCTCCAATCCACTTAATCCCACCTTATAATAATTTTTCTAATACGAAACGCGACGGTTGATAAACAAATCCTCAAAAAATGCAATTAAGTTGGATACCATCACTACATCACATTGGATGATTTGCCTGAATTGACTCCACATACCGAATTTCCTCCTCTTATCATGTATGATGATGATAATTTTGCTTTGGCCTTTTGGGCCAACAGATTAGATTAATTCACAACCCACGTTAAGCAAGGTTAGGTGTACCTCCCCAATTCCCCATTTTTGGACACCACATCACGACAAACACAAACAAACCCCAAAACAAATCTTAAATCTTGCTCACTTTTACTGTCATTTTTTAACTGTCGCCACCTTGACTAGGACCTGGTTTTTCATGTTATTTTTTTTTCCCGCGTTAAACAGTCAATTCCTCCATTTCACCAAGCAAAAAAAAGTTCCTTCTCCCCATTCATCAATTACCAACTCCTCTTTCACACTTTCTCTCTCTCTCTCTCTCTCTCTCTCTCTCTCTCTCTCTTTGATTCCTTCCTTCCTTCCTTGTTTCCTTTCTTAGACCCTTTCTTCTAATGACTCATTCTTCCTCTACTCCTCTTTCTCTCTCTCTCTCTTCTCCCTCCTCCTCAAATGATGTCTCTCTGCTGACCTTCTCCTTATTCTCTTCTTCAATCTTCATCAACACACCACCACCATGTCCTCCTTCTCTCTCCTCTTCCTTTTCTCTCTCATCTCTTTTCTCTCCCCCTCCCTTTCCCTCCCTCCTTACAGTAAGTCCTTCATCCTTCCTCCCCTCTCCTGTCCGGGCCCCGTATATGCTGGTTATCAATTTGCTAGCCGCGCGGGAGCTACCAAATTGATAACCAGCATATACTACTTGATAATTTGATACTGCCCTCTATCAAACATCCCGCGCGTTTAAATTATAAAGAAATTTGATATAGGGCAGTATCAATTATCAAATTATTAATGAATTATGTTAGTTTTGATTTATCTGATTAGAACAAAATTATCAATGCAGGTTTTCACATAGATTGCGGGGCGTCAGTTCAAAACAGGTCGGAGGGTCAAGAATGGATACCGGATACGGGGTTGGTGTCGGCGGGAAGGAGCAAGAAGGTGGAGTCGTCATGGGTTCTACCAATTCTATCAACAGTGCGATCGTTTCCAAGAAATGGGAACTTAAACAAGAAGTTTTGCTATGAGATTGGTCCGGTGGTTCGGTCAAGCAAGTACATGGTTCGGACCACCTACTTCTACGGTGGGGTAAACGGGCCGAGCCATAAAGACCCGCCCGTTTTCGACCAGATGGTTGATGGGACTTTGTGGGGTATGGTGAACACTACGGATGATTATGCACGGAATATGTCGAGTTATTATGAAGGTGTATTTCAAGCTGTTGGGAAGAGTATGAGTGTTTGTGTTGGGGTTAATCAGCATACTGATTCTGACCCTTTTATTTCTGCAATTGAGGTGGTTATTCTGGGGAATTCGGTGTATAATTCGACCGATTTTGGGAAAGTTGCTTTGAGTTTGGTTGCTAGGAATGCTTTTGGGTATCAAGGAGCCATGATTAGGTGAGTAGGTTGACATTGTTTTTGGTTACTTAATTTTAGAATTTTGAGTTGCTGTGCCTGTTGTTGTTGCTGATGATTTGATCAGTTGTCGCTAATGATTTGGGGTTCGCTAACATGAATTTTAAGACCGTAAATAGAATAGAAACGAGAATTGGTTTGTAGTTGTAGCAGCAGTGTAGGAGATATTTCAGTTGAGATAGGGTTAATTTTTGGTGATGACAATGTGCTGCAGCGGATTGTTGTACTTGTAGCTGTGTTTGTTTTGTTAATAATGAACTGTGTTTTTGTTTATCTTGGTGTGCATAGAATGTATGTGTTTGAAGTTATTCTGTGAAACAACAACTACTGCTATGTGAGTAGCTGTACATTGAGGTGAGGTTAAAAACACATTTGTACGTGCTAAACCCTCTTAATATGATAGTAGGTCTTATTACATAGATGTGAAAGTTTCTCCGATGAGATTTTAAACTATGGAATAGTTGAAGGACACAGGTCCAACCGGATGGTTATCATACAAGTGTGAGTGGCAAATTGCTATGAGCTGTGTTGTTAAGAATAGTTTTCGACCTTTGGTATCAGGACCTAGAACTTGCTGTGGGGGCATCACATTCCTTACATTTGATGAAACAGATGCCATTTATTTAGATTTAGGACTACATGAAAATTTTAATTTTTTGATAGTTTGATGTATTAATCCTCTTTGTGAGACTGATGAGCAGTACTTTGGAGTTTGGAGGATCGGGTTTCTGATTGAGGTTTAGAGGGTAGGATATCCTGTAGGAAGCTTACATTTTGTTGGATTAACAAGAGGCGCAAAGGGCAATAGTATCAAGGGAGGGGGGGGGGATTAGACTTGAAACCTAAAATTCCCTATAGACAATGCTCTGTGTTGTAAATGTTATAATGCTGAAGATAAGTTCCCTGTTCAGTTTTCCTTTGTGTTCTTGAATTTGTGGTTTGATCTTGACTCGCAAATATAACATATCTCCAGTGCCTTTAGATCAAAATTATGGTCATTATAATGTTGAATGCTGCTTGATGAAAAAAGGTCTTCCATGTTTATTGTAGAAATGATAAATTGTTTAGTATTGATTAGTTTAAAACAACATATCAACTACAGCCTTACAGGCTCAGACCATAGCCAATCCTATAACTCATATGATAGAATTTTAATGTTGATTCATACCTTGTCTATTCAGCTTATGATTCCTGGTAATTTCAAATGTCAGGTCACCAGATGATCAGTATGATCGGTTCTGGCAGCCTTTTGGACTCAGCAGTCCTGTTAAAGGTGTTCCAAATGTGTCTGTTTCTGGAATCTGGAATCGGCCACCTTCAAAGATCTTTAAAACAAGCTTAACAGTGGATTCAGGACCAATGGAGCTTCAGTGGCCTGAAGGACCTCTTCCAAGTTCAACATACTATATTGCTATGTACTTTGCAGCATCATCACATAGGGAATTTAGCATTAGTATAAATGATGTGCCATATGTTAAAAACTTGAATGCGACGTCATCTGGTGTATCAGTATTTGCTACCAAGTGGCCTCTAGCTGGTTTGACAAGCTTAAAGTTCACACCAGCTTCTGGATCAGCGTCTGGTCCTCTGATCAACGGTGGAGAGATTTTTTATATTCTTTTGCTTGGGAAGAAAACTCTCGTGCACGATGGTTGGTACCTTTCTCAAACTAATTCTGTCATTGTGCTTAACTTTAATTCTTGAAATTCCAATGTGAATATCACCGATGCCTAATTTGCTTACCCACTCACTTGTCACCTCCAGAACCATGTCTTTCATTTGAAATTATAGTGTCTTTAAGGTGGATAATGGTAACATCAACCAAGTTTTGACGGATAGTGGGGTTGATAGCGTAGTTAAGAAGCAAATGGAATCTTTAAGTTCATTGCTGATTGATATTTTAATGATGGTGGAGGCTGGAGATTGGTGGTTACTAAATCCTGTGAGCCTATTGATTCCAATAAGCTTTGTTTCTTCATACAGTGATTGCATTGGAAAGCATAAAATCCCGTCTGAATAATCTTCCAGCAGATTGGAAGGGTGACCCTTGTTTTCCTGCTCAATACTCCTGGACTGGGATTACATGTTCAAATGGTACTCGGGTTCGCATTATCTCTATGTAAGTTAATATTCATGATTGATTATCTCTTATGTCCTTTTTCGCTTTATCTCCTCTAACAGTTATGCTTTTGTTGTTGTTGTTTGAGCAGAAACCTAGAGAACATGGGCCTTTCAGGATCATTGTCGCCAGACATTGCAAAACTGACAGCACTGAACTCATTGTAAGTACCTAATGCTATGTTATAAAACCACTGGTCATTCCTTTTATGATGGAATTTTGCTTGTAAATCTTGCGGAGTAACTAATTGCTGTATTCTTGCTTTTGACAGAGTTCTTCGTAAAAACAGTTTGTCTGGAAGTATACCTTCTAGCCTTGGTAAATTGAGGCATCTGGAAACACTGTAAGCTCTAGTTATGCGCATAAGTTTCAACATTCTCTAGTTCTTTGTCAAATCTGGTGCATGCTTCGTGGATATAAAACGCATAAGTTTCTACATTTTCTGATATATCTTTTTCATTCTTCAGAGATTTGGGGAACAATCACTTCAATGGAATGATTCCTTCATCACTTGGAGAGATTGAAAGCTTGCGTGAACTGTAAGTTCTAAACTTGTATCTCAATTAGATGATCATGATGCAATCTAATTGCCTGTACCTTCATGAGTTGTGTTTCTGTGGATCAGCTGTTAATTAGTCTTGGAAGAACAGGCCATAATTGGTGGATACGTAAACATCAGTATGACGCTGCCTCTATAGATTTATATGTTTCCAGTGGAAGATTGAGACAAAAGCTCAGGCCTTATACCTAGATTAGTATTTAGTCTTGTCACAGCTCTCATAACTGTCTAAATTGACATCAGCTTCTTGGAGGTATTGATTTCTTACACTCTGCCTGGACGGGGAACTAAAAGTGATATACACTAGAAATTTAAAAACCCATGAACAAAAGATCCCTGAATACCCTGACTAGCTATAATGGGTGAGGTTTTCTATTTCTTCCCTTAGAAATCACAGAGTTTGGATAGAAGGATCTTGAAATCCCTCTCCCTCTCCCTTGAATGTTACCTAAGTAGGCGTCATTGTAAAATCTGTCATCTTCTTTGAAATTCCCTCTTCAAACTCAAAGTTCTCTTTTCTGATTGTAATCATCTTTCTGAACAATACCTAAATTGCTGTCTTTATAACCTTCAGCCCCATTTCAAACTATTGAGCTGCTCTTGTCCTCTGTATAGGCCAATATTTGTTAATTAGAATCAAGTTAAGGATAGTGTCAGTAAACCTTAACCAAATCAGGGTGGATTCGTTCTCACAAAATAGGGAACCGCTTTCTTGTCTATACCTCTAGGCTCTAGATTTTTGTCCTGGTAGTTCACTAGTAATTTCTTGAGCTGTCTTGCATCCATTCTCTTTTCACCCTTACTGCTCCTTAAAATTAGCTACAAACTTATTTTTTATGCGAATCTGCAATAATTTAGTTGGCTCGACTAGTGGTATGTTATCACGGAATCCCCCCAGGAGAATAGCTGTCTTGAGATTACCGGTACACATGAACAATGAAAAAGTCAGTTTAAGCAGACGTGCTTAGTAAAAGTCAGGAGCTCTGAAGTATGTAATTCAGGCATCCAGACAAAATTAAGAAGGTTATCATCTGTCGGAAAAAAGAGAAATATTCAAGTATAGGTTAAGCTGGTTCAGATTTTTTACATTATTTCTGGACTTGTTACCAAACAAACTCAAGGGCTCTTAGCAATTGATGTCATATAAACCTCGTTTCCCATCTAGCTTCCCACATACTGAGTTTCCAGTCTGATTGGTGAGTTTAAGTTTACACCATTAGTATCGTGCTTGTGTGTTACCAGATATAACTTTTGAAGCATGAACACTATGCAGGCCAGGTTTTTTTGTGCCTTGTTCGTGTCATTTATCAATGACCATGCTCCTCAGGATGTAACTATGGGAGTCCTTGTGTATATACTCGTGTTAGATTGAAAGCTGAATTAGGCTTAGTTGTCATGACAAATACTTAGGTTGTGTTCAACTTCGCACTTTAAGCAAGACTATCCTGACTGTCGTTTATTGCTCTGATCTTGTGTAAACTATGACATCGAACACTAGCCTGATGTGATAAGATCCCGTCTACTGTCTTGTCTTAGTCACTTTACGGGTTCTATTAGTCCCTCCGTCTCCCGGGCCTCTGAGTTGCAAAAGCAATGTTCATACGCCATACCTTGTTGCTAAAAAACCCATTTACTAGCTAGTAATGACTAGTGGAGAACTGTATGTATGAGTCTATTTAATCCCCAACTGTAAAAGCTCTCAATTGCAGACTTTTAACTTGAATTTCATTCTGCATCAGTACTTTATACTAGATTTAGGGTGGTCACTCGAAACTCTGGCATTAACTAATTTTGGTCTAGATTCCAACACCTTCTGCAAGGTTAGAGTTAGGTATTACATAGCTTTTTATTGAATGAAAGTAATTGGCAAATTAAATGTTAATATGACTTTTACTGCTGGATAGTACAACTTTTTCTTTTATCATGGGTGCTCTCAAAATTGTGGAAGTGAAGTAAATTACAAAAAACGGGTTTGGGCCACACCCATAATAAGGCAAAATAACCCATTATTACAAGTCCGATGGTGTTCCGTCTTTAGACCTCCTTGATTTACAAATTTGACCGTTCTATCCTATTCTTTCAATGTGGGACACTCGCATGCGCGATGCACATAGTGGGTCTCTTACAGTTGTTGCTTGCATCAGTAAATAATTTTTGGCATTTGTCTTGATCAACCTCTTGAGTGGTCATGCACATGGGAGTTGTTTGCATTGGTCAAACATCTGAGTTGGTTCTAGTATAGTATGTATGATGAGAAGACAGTGGTATATCCTGATTCCTGAATCTTCATCTTGTACATGTTGACTTGTTTTTCTTTGAAGATCTACGGATCAATCTGATCAGAGTATAAGCACAACTCTGTTCAACTAACATGGCTCGTAGATCGCGTTCTTATTACGTTACCATAGTTTTTGAAGGCTAATTCAGCTGTTGTTTATCAGACAATCTGTTTAAAATCATCACATTAACTTCAATTTCCTTTATATCTGCAGGCATGTAGAGAACAACTATCTAAGCGGAGCAGTTCCAAGTAGTCTCATTCGAAAACCAGGGCTAAACTTTACGTAAGTCTGAAATCCCTTACAAAACTTACACCCCCATCACTCATGAACCATTTTTTCGAACTAAAATCCATATTTGATCCTGATTCAGGTATACACCTGGTAACAACGTTTCACCACCAACTGGACGAAAGATGTGAGCCATCCTGGTCCCGGAAACTTACAGGTCCGGTACACAGCTATAGCGATGAGCATTCATTTCCATTTTTTTGTCAACTTCACTCACAGCTGGAACCTCATGGGTTCGGTAAATTTATAAATCGTTGTCGGATTCCGGGTTAACGCTCTGTCTGAAGTATTTGGTACAAATGTACAATATACAAAGCTTCTCAATGCAGCCTGGTGGTGAGGTCTGCCTCCTCCATTTATTGTACAAATTTTTTTTCCTGAGAGATGCTTTTCTGACTTTGTGTAGTTGTATATTCTGGTCCCCTCTTCCCCCAAGAGAGAGGAAGGAAAAGAGATGGATGACCCTGTTTTTGTCTGTTTACTGTTTCTATTTGATTAATGTCTCCCCCTCTTTTTTTTTTTTTAGTTTCCATTTGCAACTTGCAAAAATCAATGTAAATCTAATCCATATATATCCATTCATTTGATTCTTTTGGTTATTTGAAAGGAGAGTAATGCATTCTTTTGTAAACATCCTGTGTGTTTCGATTTAGACGAGAAGTACTATTGCCATTACGCCTGTGTTTTTTGCGTTACACACGAGATATTTGAGCACTGTTCTGAATGCTTCCTGTCCCAAGTGAAGAGGAGCGCGCCAACAGTGTCTCCTTAGCATTTTGTAGCCTACAATGTACAAAACTGCACTGATTGTAGCCAAAGAGTGTTCGACAGGAAAACCTAGGAGGATGCGAGATATGACAATTTGGAAATAACATCTCACTCACTTTATACACAACTTGGTTCTGCCTTGCCTCGCTAGGGAAATTATAGAATGCACTTGACATGTCTGATGCACTGTTGAGCAAGCTGTTTTTGCAGTTTATGTTGCCTGAGTGGCTGAGTTCTATCTCTACCAACCTCAATTATTCATAGGCTACATTCATGGGACTTTGGATATTTTGGCCTTACTTTTTCACTATGGGGTTGGAATTAATTCATTGCTGCACTGGAATATTACCATATCAGAAGGAATTTCTGCAATCAGGCCAGAGAACAGGTAAATAACCCCTGGTATAAAACAGCTGGATATTTAAGGGTAGCGATTTTCACACTCTTGTGTATCTCAACAACCCCTTTATGTGAGTCACGGTTACAAATGCTTATCTCACAGGATGAAATATCGATTTAAGTCATGGGAGCGTAAAAACGACTACTATCCGATATATAGTGATGTACAGTAGTGTTTGTTTGTTTTGGCTACCTTCCAAATGTAGTGAAGGACACTTGTTAGAAAATTACAGTGCTTTGTTTTCTCTTTTGAGGGTATATATTTTTTTTCTCTCTAGCTCATCAAATGCAGATGCAGTAAATGGATGACATTATTTATTATGACATCAATTAATTGCCAACACATACACAATGTCAGTCATGTACATGGTAGTGATTCAGATCCACTCAAGAACACTAAAATTTAATCTCCTAATAAAAACAACATAAAAAAAAATTAAAAACAAAATAAAATGAAAGAAATTAAACAACCCATGATCCAAAAAAAAAAAAAAAAAAAATTCATGAACAAAATGAAGAACCCTACAGATTCAACAACTCTGATCTGATTAAATACTTCAGAAGATTAAAAATTAAAAATGAAGGAAACTTCTAAAATACTAATAATTTACCTATCAATCTTGTTTTTCCTAAGAGGAAAAAGAGGAGGTAAAGAACTAGACTTACCAGTCTGAGTGCAAATGGGGACATTAACCATAGGCCTAATTCTAAGACTAGCTGATCTTGTTCTTTCCAAACCTCTTTTAAGCCTCTTCATGTGTTTCTCTCTTGTACTCATTCCTGCTTCCTTTTCCTTCTCCTCCAATGCTGCTGCATC
>JBBYHQ010118556.1:0-27931 GCA_038382645.1 Spergularia azorica
AATAAAAAAATAAAAGCTGGAGGTAGTCACGTGTTAATCACGTGACTTTAAATGAAAATTTCCCAGCTTATGGGCCTGTCTACAAAAGGCGCGCCTCACCTGCGCCTCGAGCCTCAGCCTGAGGCGCGCGCCTCACCGCGCCTCATGTATTCCACCTGCGCCTGGGTTGCCTAAGGCGATAGCCCCTGCGCCTCATGGGGCCTTGCGCCTAGGCGCGCCTCAGGCGCGCTTTTTTAAACTAAGGTCTTCACCTCTTCTAATACTTCATTGAAATTAGACTTTGTAACTTGTTTAATACGCCATTTACTGCTCAGATTGGTGTTTTTTATGACATTTTCGACATGGGTTTTTGCTTGTGTGCAGAGTAAACGCCTCTGTATCATTGTTTTTGGAGGTTTTTGTTCTTCTTCAACAATGGCTTCTTCTTCACTCTTCTTTCTTTCTCTCCTCTTTCTGGTTGTGTGAGTGTCAGTCTTGTGTTTGTGTTTGTTTTTTCTCATGTGGGTTTTGGGTGAGATGGGCAAGCCCATATCGATTGATGGATCAACCCATTTTGATTTATGGGCTTTAGTCTGTTTATGGTTTGTTACATTTGGATTGGGTTAGGTACTCTTCTCTTTTTCTATTGGGTCGCAAATTCTAAGTTCTGCTATTACGTTCCAACAATAGTATATACACGTGAACACATCTATAGAAGAGAAGTATATCAGCTCACAATTGTAGTGCGTTCCGTCTTTAAAACCAAGTGGAAAAGTACACTATATATAGACTTGTCTTCTCACTTTTTATGTCGCTGATGGATATATATCTTACGACTTATACATGTGACTATGTGAGTAGTTATTTCTCCAATATCTAATGTTTAGCGTGACAAACTGGTCAATTTCATTTCAAATGAGGTCGGTTTCGAACCACTAATGTATATTAGGTCAATTTCAGGGTCGGGTGGATTAAGAAGTTTATCTATATGCATTAGTGCAAATGTGCAAGTGACACTACGTAGTGTGTAATTGCGGACCAATCGCCTCCACGTCCATATTATATGCCTTATCATGGAAAATTCTCGCACGATCACATTTACATAGATAGAAAAGAGATACTTATATATCTTTTCTTTGTTGTATAGCGTCGTGATTGCGTCGTGATTGTACAAGCAATTCAACTGTTGTATATATGGTCCCTCTAAATTACGCTTGATTTTTGTTACTCAAAAAAGATGAGGAATCCGTGGTTGTTTCTTGCTCATGACCTCCATTATTCATAAATCTGACGCACCAATCACTCACGATTTATTTGCATGTAGAAATATCGACATTTCACATTTTCACTATCTCGGTATCACAATATTGATCCCGTCTAAAGACATCATTCTAAGGCGATATGTGCTAATTAATTAATTTTTATTTCACCGATCTAATCTATTATAATATTATACGACTCAAACTCAATGTGGATCTGATTCCAACAGAATCTCGAAATTTCACGTGTTCACAATTGTTATGTGTAAAATACAAGTATATACGTCCTAATTAATAACATGGAGAATGAGTTAGCTTCCACGAACTATGAGTACGCAACAAAGAGATTATGTTGGATTATTATGAGTAAACTACGCCTTAACTTGAGGCCCCTCCAATTTCATGGGCGATCATTTAGCATTAGTATTTAATTACATTATTCTGACTGCACAACCACACTTGACGTCGTCTTGTTTTGTTACGACTTCTCTCCCATTGGTATAGACTACTCCATAGACTATCGACCGACCGTAATTCTATTCTCGACTATTTGAAGTTCAAAATATCAAATCTCAAAGTACTCGAAATTTTCTCAAGACGCAAATTATTAATAGGATTTTTCTAACGTGTGCCCATGAGGCACATGATAAGACTCAATATTCTTCCTTAATTAAGTGATATTCTATTAATATCAATTTTTTATCATGCGTTTATTTACAATATCGAATATTAAATTATAGATTCACGTTTGTTTAAGAGATGACATGTGAGTGACTGTTGAAGATTCGGAGTGTTTAATATTCCATTCGTTTTCAGCCTATATGATTGCTTGACTTTCATTTGTTGTTACTTTTGGGACACTTCTTTAGTTAAGTGTCTTGTCTCCTTCATTTTTCTCCTTTTCTTAAAGGTCCTCAACCCAAATGTTGTGTGACCCTTGCCTGACCGCTAAAGATTACTATCCAAACTCGAAGATTAAGCAATTCTATTATAATTGTCAGTATTTACTCAAAAATTATTGTTTATAACGCTCTCATAAAATGCATACTCATATATCTTCTTTACTTATGAGAAACGTAAACATGTATATTTGTGTAGGATAATTTCCCAATATAGAGATTTATATTAGGCTAGATAAATCAAACCCCACAGTAGCTTATCTTCTAGTAGTATCTTTCTGTTTTAATCATCTCCACATTTCCTTTTTTGTGGGGGTGGGTTTGATTATGAGTCTTTTGCTTAGACTTTACTTGTAAGCAACAGCAATCAAGGCTTCCAACTGGGGTATCAAACCATATTATAAATTGATTGTTATTCATAAAATTAAGGTAGGTCCATTGCATAATCATACTTGTGGTGGGGTAGTAGTAGTAGTATATTCTTGTTTCTTTTAATCTGTAATTTTCATTCTTGTTAAAAGTTGGATCATATTATTCTGTCTGCAGACTTCACTTCTGCTGTTCACAGTCAGAGAATCTGAACAGACATGATCAGGAATAATCATCAGTTCAGTATGCAGGGATTATTAGCCTGGGTGTTGTTTCTGGTGATTTCATTCTCTTTTGTTCTGACTCAGTCTGCTCCTGAAAGTGCTCTTGTTACAGAACTGCCTGGCTTCACTGGCACGTTTCCGTCCAAGCACTATTCTGGGTAAGATTGCGTATATCTAAACCTCGTCCACAGTTGTAAAACAATGTATGTAGGGTTAATTATGTTTCGTGTTTCGCTTTCTGTCATGTACATCAGTGCATGTGGGGTGATGTAAACTGTATCTGTTGCTGATCAGAGGAACATATTGTTTCTGAGGCCATGTCATTTGTATGTTATGCAATTTTGATTGAATGTTAGAAAATTTTCGATTTCTTATTACGATTATTGTCATTTTCATAGTAGTCTAGTCTCTCAGTTCCATCTGCTAGGCCTTTTCCTATGTTGTTATTGTTACTGTTACGTTATGTCAGCAGTAAAATGTTGCTTCTTTACTAATTCTCTTAGCAAAATTTGTTTTTTTTCGCGTTTCCATACAACAATCTTGTTTTGTTAGTTGATTTGAGTTGCTTTCGGAATCCTTAGTGAATGTCGTCAAGTTTCTGGTTTTTGTGAGATTTAAGTACCAAATGACAATGTACTTGGAAACTTGATATTTACTTGTTATTGAATGGTGAAGGTATGTGACACTTGATGAGAGTCATGGGAAGAAACTGTTCTACTACTTTGTCGAATCAGAGAGAAATCCATCGAAGGATCCTGTCGTTCTCTGGCTCAATGGAGGACCTGGATGCTCGAGTTTTGATGGCTTTATCTATGAGCATGGTTAATCTTCATTTCCAAGCATGTTAATTCTGATTCATCCTTATGACCAGGGCTTAAAACTCGTATCCATCCTTATTGCTCTTGTGGCCTTTTCACCGAAAAAGAGTTCTCTGTGATTTGTGTTTATCTGTGTATTCAGTAATAAAGTGAAATGATGAAAGGCTACTGTCTGTATTTGATATATTTGTATGCTTTGTTCTTCAGGCCCCTTTAATTTCGAGGCAGCCACAACAAAGGGAGGCTTGCCGAAGCTGCATCAAAATCCATACAGTTGGTCTAAGGTTATAATAACTTTATGAATTGGACATAATCTGATAGTTTGATAATCTTTGTAAACTCATAATAATGTGGATTTTCTTTTGTCCTTAGGTTTCAAACATGATCTACTTGGACTCTCCTGCTGGAGTTGGATACTCTTACTCGAAAAATATAAGTGACTACATTACTGGTGACTTAAAGACTGCTTCTGATACTCACGCTTTCTTACTTAAGGTATTCCTACTTCTGTACTCCATTGCTGCCTGAATATGTATTTCATTGTGGTCTAAGATCGCGTTGTCCCTGCACTTCTGTGTTGTGTTCTGATAAGTACCGAGGGGTCTGCTACTCTGCTGGTTCTTACAAATTTTTCTAATGACGATATTGTATGACAGTGGTTTGAGATCTATCAAGAGTATGTCGCCAACCCATTTTACATTACTGGTGAGTCATATGCCGGGATATATGTGCCCACCCTTGCTTCCAAAGTTGTGAAAGGTATTGCCTCCTACAAATTGTAAGCTTATTAATTCATCAGGTGATTATGTTAACTTGAGACTGATATAACTCATATTTGCAGGTCTTGATGCTGGTGCAAAGCCTGTTATCAACCTGAAGGTATGCGTGTAATACCAATTGCTGTAATTTTTCTGTGAATGCCGTTTCCTGTAATACTACTGGCGCCTCATTTTCTCAATGTACAGGGTTATATGGTAGGAAATGGAGTTACAGATGAGACTATTGATGGAAATGCTCTTATTCCATTTGCTCATGGGATGGGCTTGATTTCAGATGATCTTTACAATGTAAGTGTCGCTTTTTAGTTGAAATAAACGACAACCAGACGCACATGCCTGATAACAATCTCAGGCAATTTGAATGATGACTGATTAGTTCTTGGTTTCTGCAGAATGTCATCAAACACTGTCAAGGAAACTACTATAATCCGCCCAACGATGATTGTGAAGCCTATATTGCAAAAGTTGATCAGGTTGTTAACATTGCTAAATAGTTGGATAGTGATCAGATGAAATATCCATTTAATTCTGTAGTTTAAATGTCTTTATCTATTAATGGCAGGATATCGAAGGATTGAATATATATGACATTCTGGAGCCATGTTTTCATGGAGCTGACTCATTTGGAAGGAAGAATGACAATCCGAAATTACCAATCAGCTTCAGGAGACTGGGGGAGACTTCTGACAGGCCTCTTCCGGTGAGGAAAAGAATATTTGGCCGTGCTTGGCCTCTGAGAGCTCCTGTTAGAGACGGGATTGTTCCTACTTGGCCAGAGCTTGCCAATAGCTTAGGTGTTCCTTGCATTGTAAGTTATAAATGACAGTGCTAGATCTCTATCTCCTCTTAATGCATGTTTAATGCTTTTGAGTTGTGACAGTCAATTCATTTGATTGATCAACCTGCTACCAATTCATGGGAATTGATTACGACTGTTTTACTTCCGGACATTTAGGATGATGAAGTTGCAACTTCGTGGATGAACAATGCAGCAGTCAGAAAAGCACTTCATGCTGATGAGGTAGCACAGTTACATTATCTCCTCTGCAGTCAAACTGTTCATGCTTCTTTCTCAAAAATCGAGTTTCACTGTTCCTTCTGATGTACCAGGAAAGTGTGGCCGGGGCCTGGGAACTGTGTACATCCAGGATTTCTTTCAATCATGATGCTGGAAGCATGATTAAGTATCACAAAAACCTGACTTCTCGAGGGTACCGAGCCCTAATATATAGGTAAACCATGTACCCTTATATTCCTCACATGGCACTTCCTGTCCCCTCCTGCAGTAATATCTGCTTAAGGGTTTGGGGCTTTGGTAACTCATATTACTCACTGAAATACACAACTGATAATATGCCTCCTGATGCATTTGACAGCATGATTTCGCTAACAAAGTGAATGCTTTCTGTAAAAAATCTGACAGTGGAGACCATGATATGTGTGTTCCATATACTGGAAGCGAGGCCTGGACAAGATCTGTTGGGTACAAAGTAGTAGATGAATGGAGGCCCTGGGTTTGCAATGATCAAGTGTCCGGGTATGTCTGTCATTTAACTTTCCTGCTTAATCTACTGAGTTCTGAAGCAAATTTCTACTACATATATTTCCCCCCTGCATATTTCTCTGCCCTAATTATCAGACTGTCATTTTGTTGCAGCTTTACGCAGGGATACGAAAAGAACCTCACTTTTCTGACTATAAAGGTTGGTTCATGATTTAGTCCCTTTGTTACAGTTTCTTCAGAAACACTGAATCAATTTTTCACGGACACTGAAATTCCGGCTTGAATGTTCTTGATGCAGGGGGCAGGGCATACAGTTCCTGAATACAAGCCGCAGGAAGCACTATACTTCTATAGCCAATTTCTGGCTGGGAAGCCAATTTGAGAAATTTGATGTAAATCAAAGAAAACAATAGCTCATTTGACTAATAATCTCTTACAAATTATAGAATTACATCTGAGGTCTAAGAATCTCATTCGACTTCAATCTACTTTCATCCATTATTCAACTTCAATCTACTGTCAAAGTGACAAGAATTGTTTGGATTTAACTGTTTAAGTGATAGCAAAAGTCTGTAAGTGTTTTTCTATGAACTGAAGACGAACAATGTAACGTGATTATGCAAGCTAAGGCAACGCGAAACTGAGGTCAAGGAAGACAAATATAGCTCTTTCCTTTTGAAAACCTCTCGCATATTCAAATAAAAGGTTAAGAACACGACGTATAGAAATCATTTTTCATGCCATGCTCCACCATTTTGGTAAAAAAACCGTTCCATTACTAGAAGAACCTACAATTTGAGTTACATAACTACTTTGACCAAAATTTAATAGCTTTCACTAGAAGCCTCTCATTAGTAACGTTGACCTATAATTACCATCATAATTGCAATTTGGCGCCTTTTCGTATATGAACCCAAATCGCACGAGTTCCATATGAGTTCATTTAATGACGATTTGTTTCCCTTTTTAAACTCCTTGAAACTTTGGTATGACACAACAACTTGAACAACCAGCCATGGGGGGCAGCAAGTATCACCTGAGTGTCAAAAGGCCTTTGATTTTGGTGTTTTTCGTGGCGGTTTTGCTCCGTCTAGTGCCATCTGAGTCTGTTCCTGAAAGTGCTCTTGTCACTCAACTTCCTGGCTTCGATGGCAAGTTCCCTTCCAAGCACTACTCTGGGTATGTTATGTTTCAATGTTCCCATGCTCTAATTTCAAATGCCTGTCTCATTTTCGCTCTATGGGTAAGATTGCTTACATCTAACGTATCAAATGTTCGTCTTACTTAGTCCAAAAATTTTGTTACGTTTTGACAATTTGACGTCTTTGATAGTCTGTTGCACGATAAATTTGTATCATGTTTCGGGTTTTGTTATGAATCGTTGTGAGGCTTTATTGGTAATTGAATGTAATGGAAATCGATTTTTTTTCGTACCTTGACATCGACTTACTGATAAATGTGAAGGTATGTGACAATTGATGAGAGTCATGGGAAAAACTTGTTCTACTACTTTGTTGAATCAGAAAGAAACCCAGCACAGGATCCTGTTGTTCTTTGGCTAAATGGAGGACCTGGATGCTCGAGTTTCGATGGCTTTATATACGAGAATGGTAAATCCATCAAATGTTTATATTGATTTCAGAAGGGATTTTGTGTTTGTTTTGTCACTTGAATTTGTCTATAAATCTCATTTCTTCAATCTTTGGATGAAATTTCAGAAGGTTCTAAACTGTTGTAATCATCAAGTTTTCGAGTTTTTTTGTAAGTAATGCTTGCTGTGTTTGTCAGGTCCCTTTAATTTTGAGAAACCAACAACAAAGGGAGCTTTGCCAAAGATGCACCTGAACCCATACAGTTGGTCCAAGGTCAGAACTCGAAACCCTTATGTACTGTGACCGTAAATTGGGTTGTTAATCATGGATGTGAGCTTGTTTTTATGCATGTTTTGACATTTCAGGTTTCCAACATAATCTACTTGGATTCTCCAGCAGGAGTTGGGTATTCTTATTCACGTAACGAAAGTGATTATGACACTGGAGACATGAAAACTGCCTCTGATACTCATACATTCTTGCTTAAGGTAAATTTTCAGGCCTATTATCTTGCATCAAATTTAAATCAAATTAAGTGTAGAATTTGTTAAGATCAGTACTTATTCAATTGAATGTCTTGTGCAAGCAGTGGCTTGATATTTATAAGGAGTTTGTCGCGAACCCATTTTACATTTCTGGTGAATCATACGCTGGAATTTATATTCCAACCCTTGCTTCAGAAATTGTCAAAGGTTTCTCTGTGACTCTTCCTATATCCATTGAAAAAGAACATTAGAAGCTGATTAAATTTTTCTGACAGTAATTTTACTACATACAGGACTTAATGCTGGTGTGAAACCTGTTATCAATTTGAAGGTACAGGACTACAGTTCCACTTGCTATTGCATTTGTGTTTGTTGAATAAATTTCAGGCAGAAGTTTCGGCATTTCACTGTCTTGGATTTCAGGGTTACATGATCGGAAATGGCTGTACAGACGAGGTCTTTGACGGGAATGCCCTGGTTCCATTCGCTCATGGTATGGGCTTGATTTCAGAAGATCTATACCAGGTAAGTTCAGCCTTCCATTGATGTTTAGGCCAGTTTGTTCATGGGATGGGCTTGATTTAATACAATCTTATGCGTTACAGGAGGTCGTCTCCAAGTGTAATGGAAGCTATTATGATCCGACCACTGATGAGTGCAAAAGCTTGATTTCTGAAGTTAACAAGGTTATTCACACTAATTCTTTTGTAGTAGGAAAATTTGTTCTCAATAGAATGATTTAACTTGTTATTTACATTTTCCACTTTTGATTTATATATGGCAGCAAATTTCGAATTTGAATACATATGACATCCTAGAGCCTTGCTATCATGGCCCCAACACAAGTGTGTTGAATACAGATGATCTTAGATTACCATCAAGCTTCAAGAGACTAGGAGAAACTGAAAGGCCTCTTCCTGTAAGGAGAAGAATGTTTGGCCGCGCTTGGCCTGTAGGAGCTCCGGTGAGAAATGGGTTTGTTCCTACTTGGCCTCAGCTTTCAAACTCATACCATGTTTCCTGCATTGTAAGTTGATCTAACAGCACTCTGATATCATTCTTAACGCGTATATGGATATGACATCAAAACTAAAGTATAACATTTAGCATTAGTAATCTTTTATACAGCTTGAATTTTGAGGCTTGTGACAGGCTGACAGTAGTTTTGTCCTTAAATTGATCTTTCTTCTGTAATTTTGTGCATTGTTGAAAAATGTTTAGGATGATGAAGTCGCGAGCATATGGCTGAACATACAGGAAGTGAGGAAAGCGCTTCATGCTGAAGAGGTACGTGTGGCTATAAGCCCTATAATCATATCCTTTGCTGTTTGACAGCATAAACCAGTAGAACCCTGTTTGAATGTGATTTGATGCACCAGGAAAGTGTGATTGGCCGCTGGGACCTGTGCACAGACAAGATTAGTTACTATCATGAGACTGGAAGCATGATTAAATACCACAAGAACCTCACTGAACAGGGCTATCGTGCCCTCATATTCAGGTGAAGTATCTGATTTCTGGACTAATATCTTTCCTCTTACGCTGCATTAGAAATCTACAACAAGCGTGAAGTATCATCCCTTTGATGTTCTGGAAAATGTGGTCTCAGAGAGTCAGACTGATAACTTTGAGGTAAAGATTACACTAACAAGATGACTATTATTCACGAATATCTGACAGTGGAGACCATGATATGTGTGTCCCTTACACTGGAAGCGAGGCATGGACGAAATCCCTTGGATACAAAATAGTGGATGCTTGGAGGCCATGGTATTCCGATAATCAAGTTGCTGGGTATGCTAACTATTCCTATGGAAACTTCATAACTGTAATATAGCTGCAGAATTTGTTATAAGGAATTGCTGTCATGCTTCATACTGTGGATTTTGACAGTGATAATTACTCCACTTTGATATTGTTTTTCAGGTACACACAAGGATATGATAAGAATCTCACATTTCTTACCATAAAGGTTGGCTCATTGCATATCCATTTTCGTGATTTTTACCATAATGTTTCATCAGCTCTGAAATTCTGACTTGAATGTTCCTGGTGCAGGGTTCAGGCCATACAGTTCCAGAATATAAGCCGCGAGAAGCCCTGCACTTCTATGAGCAGTTTTTGGCAGGGAAGAAAATTTGATGTAGTAGATGTAAACTAAAGTCTGGCTTTTTGTTCATCTGAGTGATTAACTTCAGTTGGAGTGTAAGAAACTTACATCCGAAAGTAATCACATTTTGTTGATCTCATCTTGGATGCTCGAAACAGATTTTTACAGCATCAAAACACCTATCTAAACCTCAAAAACAATAGTGAAAGATGATAAGCTTGAACTAGGGCAACAGTAATCTTTCACATAATAGCTACAACATCAAAGCTAAATGAAATAAATGACTAGAAATGATTACTGATGTAGCAGTAGCAGTATTTCAAGAACAGGAACCTGATGAAATTTTACCTGAGTAACTACACACAGATCAGCATTAAACCTGATGACAGTTCACAACTTTATACAGTACACAAACAGTATGACATGCATGCCAATTTGTTGATGCCTAAGATAAGAGGAGGCATCAGGCATGCCAGCAAAACAGTCCTGTTTTTCGCAAAGGACGAAATATTTAGCAATGCTTAAAGCCCCAATCCAAGGCAATCATCAAGGTCGATGATCTGATCTTCTGGGAAAGGAATCCTTGCAGATAGACATGCTATATCATCATCCAGCTGTTTCTTCTCCAGTTCAATTTTAGCCATTTTCTCTTCCAATTCCACTTTCGACTTAATAAACTCTACGCTCTTTTGGACCGCCGCAGCATTAGAAATGACAGATTCTAGCCAGTCCACTTTCAGGCCTGCACGCTGAATGTCGGACAGAACTGAGCGCATGTAATCTGTCTATTTATCATCCAAAGTCCTTGCAGTTGTATTTTTCAGGTTGCTATACAGCTCAGCCAGATCCTCTAAGGCACCAGCTAACATTTTTCTACGGACAGTATGCTCACCAATGAGATCTCCGTGCTTAGCCCAGATGGTCTGCAAAGTTGGCAAAAATTCGGACCTGATATCCACCCCTTGAAACTTGACAGTAGGATAGTTCTGATAATCCTGCACATATGAGTGGTCTTATAATTTTAAGGAATCGCCGTGATGAGTATGTGATGCATTGGAGAAGGGTGATCTTTAAGGTAGACTTACCGGCAAGCCTGAAGGAGCCACGGGTGGTGTGGTACTGGCATCAAAGGGTTTATCTTCTGTGTTATCTGGTCCTAACAATGAACATGTCAATTTGGAGACATACGCATTTCTAAATGCGGATTTGAAGCTAAGAAAGTTTCTTATGAAAGATCCACACTTTGGTACTACTGAAATTATGCAAAAGACTGATTATCAAACTCGGAAATCAGAATCAGGCTAAGAATGTTAGAGGTACCTTCTTCAGGAGTCTGATCATCCATTTTACGAGTTCCAAGAGTGGTAGGTTGCTTACTCAATGGTTTTTCATTAGCTATCCAAGTGATGCAAAAAACTGATTACTAAAATCGGAAGTCAGAATCAGAATCAGGCCAGGAATGTGAGAGTTACCTTCTTCACGCGTATTATCATCCCTACTCTGAGTACTCACACTGAGAGAATGCTTACTCATGTCTTTTTCCTTAGCTATCCAAGTGATGCAATTATTAGATTTCAGAAAACAGAAAACAGAAATCAGAATCAGGCCAAGAGAGTTACCTTCTTCACGCGTCTGATCATTACTTTTCTGAGTACTCACAGTGACAGAATGCTTACTCATTGCCTTTTCTATAGCTATCCAAGTGATGCAAAAGATTGGTTATTAAAAATCAGAATCAAGAATCAAAATCAGGCCAACAAGTGAGTTACCTTCTTCACACGGCTGATCATCCCTTTTCCTAGTACTCACAGTGACAGCATGCTTACTCATTGTGCTTTCCTTAGCTATCGAAGTAATGCAAAATATTGATTATTATAAATCAAATATCAGAAATGAAAATCAGTCCAGGAATGTGAGAGTACCTTCTTCACGCTTCTTATCATCCCTTTCCTCAGTCCTCACAGTGACAGAATGCGTACTCATTTCTTTTTCCTTAGTTACAGGCTCTGAAGCAGCGACTTTTGAATGGTCAGGAAAATCAGCATCAAAAGCATGTTGTTGCTCACTGCAAGAGCTTGTTTGTGCCTCTTTGATATCCTTCAGAATGTTGGTACTTTTGCTCTTGGTGCTTGCTTCAGAATCGGGTGTACCAGAACAATCTGATTCCATATCCTCTTTTTTATCGTCATTAACATCATCCCTGTCAGAACAATCTGATTCCATCTTTTCATCATCATCATCATCATTGTCAGAAGAGTCGGATAGCATCACAACATCTTTGTCTTCATCATCATCATTGTCAGAAGAGTCAGATAATATCACAACATCTTTGTCGCCATGATCATCATTTTTGTCAGAAACAATGCCACCTGATGACGATTCTGACAGCAGAGTTTCGACTGATTATGAGGGAGAGATACAGGACTGCTATTGGCCACTTCATCAGATTGTTGACAGGCAGGTCCTTCTTCCATCTCCTCCTCGTCGCATTCCCTCCAAGAACACAAAACAAATCATTGAAATTCTAGATATATATAATCTCAAATCTGGTGATCGGAATGAGTATACAGTATTCTGAATATCATGAACATTTGAGACTAAGATACAGGGCAACTGTAGAATGCATTATCTCTTTTGATTACTAAAGAAAACCAATGTCTTTCAGATTTTATATCTCCTATCAAAAGTTACAACAGATTTTATGCCCTATCAGATTTACAGCAGATTTAAATGCAGGAAATCAGCTGAACTCGAGAATAGTATATTGCAATTTGATACATTTACCAGCAAAATGCTGTCAGAAATTGGCATCAGCAAATGTTACTAGATAGATAATAGCAAATGTATTATGTATGTGTAAACTTTCTCAATAAAACGCACTAGTGCGACTGCAGAACTAAATTAACTCAAAAGAGCATTCATCATACCTTTTGATCCAAAAATATGTGCGAGGAGTCCAAATGATCTGAGCAAACTCAGGGTAGGCGGAGGGCAGTAAACTAAAGTTATCCCCTTCCCCCAATCTATACACTCCAACATCGGTCTCTTCATCTCAAAACAAAGCCTGATCAGGAGCATCACGCCCCGTATATTGAGTAAAACAGTTGGTTGCAAAGACTATAGAGTTGCCCTGACACCCAGGAAAATGCTTAGCCATTGCAAAGAAACAGTGATCAATGCCAACAAACAATACTGTCTCTGACCCAATATTTTGTACCAAATCCCACCTTTTCCGCGGCTCATTGAGCTTATAAATTTTGAAACGAACTGTGTGAGTCTTTTGAGCCTTTTCTCGAACCACCAGGTGGAGTTCCCCTGATGCCGAATCCACCACCAGCCGCTTCCTCCTCCTGTTAGGCCTGCTTTCTCTGTAAATCGGTTTTGATACCAAGACATGTGCATCTGCAACAATCATTGATTCCGGGTTCACGACATACAACTTCCCCTTCCTATCCACACCACAGTGCATATCCTTGAACTTAACAATGTCATCCAAGTATGCAAACCAGATTGCGGCCCCTCGCTGTCGTTTCAACCTCTTCCAACTCCAGGACACCTCACTCTCCTCCTCATTTGCTCCGCTTTCGAGTACTTCCAAGGAAAGTTTTCCTAAAACACCCTTGTAATACAACACCATGACTTCTACAGAAGTGTCAGAGCTTGAGCAAAGCAACACCTGTCCATGCAATCAGAATTAACCTAACATTACCACGAAATCTCCAACAATACCTTATGAACATCATAATCATAAATTTAATCAATGGTTTAACAATATAATTAACCAACATTAATTATTTTCATCCAAAATAATATAACAGCACAATGTAAACACTATACTTAGATAAAACACATACATTGCTAGGAAATGTCCGACAATATATACCTTATAAACACAATTGGAGGACTTGAAGTTGAACCCTTGAGCGAGCACCGAAACATGGAATCGAGTCAAGTCTAAACGGGGCAGAAAGTCTGTTACCCTTTTCGCTGTCAAGGGATGCCGAACTTCAACTGCCCCAGAATTCGACTCCTCGGCTATGATCATCCATGGTTTCAAACAAACAGAAGCAGTGGAGGATTGATCATTGCCCTCGTTTCGAGTAGGCGTGATCAGATAGATATTACTCACTTGGAGAACTAAAGGGTCTTCGGAAGTGTGAAAAGGAAGCTCACTGAAGCTGCTCGAGTTCATGGTAATTGGAAGAGGAATGTTAATGGACAGTAAGTTTTGAGAGGGTGTAACAGAACGTTTACGCCATTTCAAGCAAACTCGCCGAAAACGAAGGATATCATCTCTAGTTTTCAAGTTTTTGGAGATTTTGAAGATGACTTTTCCAGGAAGTTTAGACCAAGAGTTGTACTTTCTCATTTTCTCTCTACTCTGCTTCATTTTCTGGGTTTTTTCTCCTAGTTTTTTTTACTGTTACAACCAACTATTTTGATATTACTGATATATGATGAAGTTTAACCAGCTCAACAAGGTAAATTTATAGAGGGTAAGTAGTAGTAGTAGTAGTAGTAGTAGTAGTAATAAATTTAGACGTAGGAGAAAGTCTACGAATGTAAATGTGGATTTGATGGCCAGCAGGGAAAATTTTATTGCATGCATTTTAATTGGACAATGATAGAGGTCTATTAGTAACTCAAATTTATATTGTAGACAAATTAATTGTGACTACACTATAAACCTCTACCAATTTGCTTTTTAACTTCCTTACATTAGAACGGTAGCTTATGGACTTCTGATGTCTATTGTCTCCCTTAACGATTAAATATAAACTAGATTTGAAATCGAAAATCGCTTTTTTTCTAGTAATGTGTATGGATATACATAAAACCTTTCTCTTAGCAATACCACCGTCGGATGTCTTTGCCACTCTCAGCAAATTCTGTTAAAATTGAAACGATGGAGATAAAATTAGCTTGGCTTGCGTAAAGATAACACTCACAAATTAAGAAAGGGTATTAGGGTAGCCTATGAGTTTACGAAGTACTTTCATCGGCTCAAATTAAATAATAACGACTTACATTAGAACATCTGGTTATGTATGTAGTTTAAAAATATCATTTTGTGGTATACGGAGTAGTGCATACTCATGCCTACAATAAGGAGTATGTAGTTTATTGGTGAACTAATTCATTTCAAACTTTCTCCTACTTTTATCATATATTGTAAGTCACATTCTCTCATTAGAGCATGAGTAATGGTTAATGATTTTTTCATCCAGCCATCTCTCTATACCACTTTTTCTTCCATCCACCTCATTTTCAACCAAATTTCCATTCACCTTCTACAACAATGAATGAATTTCTTTCATTCATTCAAGACCCCACCACATTTTCTCCCCCCTCTATTTTCTCTTGCTTATTATTTTTTTGCCACTAGTAGTGTTAACACAATATTTGGATCACTAGTTGATTATAATTAACAATACATTTAAATAGAATAACGATGATTACATAATTAGTAATGTATGAGTAATTAGATAGTTTAATTTTAAAAGAATTACTTTTATAGCCAAAATTTGAAAAATTTCACGTGTCGCACGCTAGGTGGTTACTTGAAACTTCCGATTTTTTTTTGAATTTTGACAACAAAATCTACGTCGTTTTGGCTGATACTAGTCAAAACTCGTAGTTTTGGCTTACTAGAAAACAAAAACAAAAAAGCTTTGCTTTTGCTTCCCATGTGATTACAAGTGTGGGGTCCTAATTGAATGAAGTTTCATTCACTTTTCATTCACTATTGTAGAAGTTTTTTTCATTGGTAAAAGGAAGTGAATGAGTTTTTCATTCACTATTTTGGATGCTCTTATTCCTCACTAGGAGTCTAGCACCATACCATGTTTCCCCCTTTAATTTTTTTTTCTTTACTTTTTCACATACATTAGGTTTAAATTAATGAAATGCAACATTCAAGTTTTGATAACCCAATCAATAATCCCATCATTCTACAATTTTTTTGTGTAGTACTCCCACAGCCACGGTAAGTAGAGGTAACACTCTATGCACTAATTATGTGACTTGTATACATTTGAATTTACCTACCTGAACCTGGTTTTAGCTAAACATCTCTAGTGGTATGTACCGATGTACGGCTGTATTTTCGTACTCGAAACCGATAGCCATTAATTCGAATGCATGCCCAGGCCGGCTTGGGTCGAACCTGAACTCCGATACGTGATTACATCGCACAGCATTCAACCTCGCTCTTTACTAGACATGTCGTCACAGTAGCTGACTAGCAGTACTAATTCAAGTAGAGGAAGCTAAGATATGACACATCTTACAAAATAACACAGTACATTTCATAATACTACGCAGTTTACAGCCTTCACAATGTCAAACATGGTGAGATTTTTCAACTTCATACAGTATTAAACTTAAAAGACTATGACATGCATGCGAGCAAAAGTGCGACTTTTTGGGCAAAAGTAGAAAATCTAGAAATCTTCAGCAGCAAGATTGTGACAGCATCGACCAGAAGTGATCAGTCTATTTGTTAATTGAAATACATGTTTCATTGATCAACATAGTCCCTTGGCCAGGAAATCGTCGAAATCAATTGTATCTGCCAAACCAACACTTGAGCAAAGATCTGCTCTTTTTTTTCTTTTTTTTGGTGATCGACGAAGAAAAACAACACTAACTACTACTAGCTATTACATCCTCCCAAGGAGGAACGAGATTTTCATTCTCGTCAAAAAGTGACGCCAGCCCCACGCCATCTCTGAGTCCGATCAACGTCGGGACATTACCCTTGACGGGGTCTTGTGGAATAACCCACCGTGCTTGTGCTGCCAAAAGATCGGCGCTGTTGTTCCAAGCTCGTGTAATGTGAACCACATTCACATGTAGTGCTCTTGAAAGCCCCCTGCAAATGTCATAAAGATCTGCTCTACTCTCCTTCAATTCTTGCTTCTTCTTAGCACTCTGAGCTAGAAACGCTTTCTCCTTCTCTTCGACTTCAGCTAACTCTTCGTCCACAGCAGTTATCAGTAATTTGCTCTTCTCCAGAGCCAAGGCCTTGTCAACAATTGGGACTAGACAGTCCACTTTTAGACCCTGACGCTGATAGTCGGACAGTCTTGTTTTGAACTCAGCAGCTTGGGCATCAGTCATGTTCCTTCCAGTAGTATTTTGCAGTGAGACTACCAATTCCGCCAGATCTTCCAAAGCAATTGCTTGTATCTTCTTGTTTTGGACAGTATCCTCACCAATTAGGTCCCCGTGCTTTGCCCAAATGCTTTCCAAAATCGGTTTTAGCTCAGCCCTGATATCGATCCCTTGAAATTTGACAGTCGGGTGAAGCTTTTCAAAACCCTACAACAATGACGACAACATCAACAACAACAACATTTACCTGATGAGTAACCACAAATATTTTTATGAACAAATTTATATAGTAGTGAGCAATCATAAGTACAAGTAACTTTAAGAATTCTTCAATAATCTTGAAATAGTGTTTATTGACTTGTATACTAATTTCATCGGTAATTTGGTATGTTATGTCATTGCTCGATCATCAAGAATGTTTTAGGGTACAAAAGCTACATGTACCCTAGGTTATAATACTATTCCTCCCACGGCCACACCATAATAAACAAGAGATAAACCCTTACAAAGTGGTAACTTCAAATAATAACGACCCCCACCCCCCCCCCCCTCTAGTGTAAGACTACTGTAAATATTGTGATAAAACATGCATGAAGCAAGTAGTGCAAAAAAATAGTACTAAGCATATACTTAGTGGTGGGACTAAAGGAACCTGAGTATTAGGATGCAGGTCTCTAAGCCTGTTCGGCTTTGAAGTGGAAGGCCTTGTCTTGTCAGGGAAGTTTGCTGTAAGAGCATCACCTCCGGAATTTGTTTGTGCCTCCTCTTTACCATGCTCAGCTTCAAATGAATGGCGGTTTGGCTGTTCTTCGCTGCTATAGCTCGATTCTGACGCCTTTTCGTCACTAGAAGAATCTGATAACACTTCTATAACGTCCTTCTCTTCCTCCCTCCAATTGTTTGCCCCCTCCTCATTCTGCTACCATCATTTCAAAATAAAATCAAAATTCAAGCAAAATTAAATGATAAGCCAACTCCTATATATAGCTAGTATGTATGCATTGTATAATGTTCAAATGCTATAGACCGATTTGCTTGTAGACCAATGCTAGAAGTCTACATTATAGACACTTAATACTATCAGCACTAACTTTATTACACTAGCAAAATTTTACTACCCACACAAATAATTCTACTACAAACACAATTAACTTTACTAGCAAACTTTTCATTACAAATTAATCTTACTATATTGATCTCACTTTTACATTACTCACTCAATTTTAGACAAACTAATTATTTCTACTCCGTAGACCTCTATAGAAACTTTTAAATGAAACCATTTCACGAAAACAATGTGTAACACGATTCACGATCTATTGGTGAAATATTGTTCGAGTTTATATTAATTCTTAAGTCATGACCCAAAAACATAGAGCAGGATAAGTTCACATACCAGTTTCCAGAAAACCATGATGGTGGCAGAGGCCTAATGATATGAGCAAACTCAGGGTAGGCCGAGGACAAGAGTTCAAAGTTATCACCTATGCCCATTTGGTAGACTCCAACATCAACATCCTTATCATCACCAAACAAAAATTTGTCCGGTAAATTACTCCCGTTGTTGTTGTTGTGAGCGTCATTGTCAGCGTTCTTTGTAAGCGGTAGAGTGATTTTCCCTAAGATGCTTTCCTTATACAACACTATGGCTTCGACAGAGGAACTACCCCTACCTGAGGCAGAGCAAAGTAAAATTTTGAGAAAAAAGTTACCGCACTTGAAACTGCATCCACGAGCAATCTCGGTGACGTGAAATCGAGTCATGTCCAAACTTGGTGGTAAATTTGTGAACCGTGCACCGGAAAGCGGGTGACGAATCCGTATTTTTCCGGGTTCCGATTCCTCGGCCAAGATCAACCAAGGCTTGATAGAAGTCATAGAACCACCTTCCTCGATTCCGGGTTGAGATGGTGTAATCACATACACGGAGCTGACTTGGAGAATTAAAGGAATCGTGACATGGTGAAAAGGGGTGTGGGCTCCGGTTGGTATGGAAGCTTGAAGAGGAAGAACAGGTGATAGTATTTTCTTCTCCATTTGCTGCAAATCTGCCGGAAACAGCTCAAATCATCTCTATTTTTAATTTTTTTGGATATTTTTTTGATAATTTCTGAGGGGAGATCATCAGACCAAGACTCTCCAGACTCTCCACGGATTTTTTTACTTTTAGCACCTAATTCCTCTGTATATTTTTCCATCTTTGTTGATTGAGTTGAAGTTGTTGAAGATTGAACAATGTACTGTATTTCGATATGTGAGAAAAACTTATACTCCCTCCGTTTTTTTATATAAGTCGTTTTAGCTATTTTCACAAAAAAAAATTTATTTGTCATTCTCACCTCCCCATGACCTCCCTCATGTGATTCCCAATTTTTTTCAATAAAGTCTTATACTCCCAAGGTCTCCTCATTAATTTCTCTTTCATCAACAACTTTTCATCTCTCTAAATATATTTTCAATACCATGAATCCAGTATATAAACATTGTTACTTGAGTATTTTCAAGGCAATTATTAAAATTTCTTAATTGCTGTGCCATTTGCTAAAACGACTTAAATAAAAAAACGGAGGGAGTATCTTTTATGGTGGTACTAAGAAGTAAAAGATATGATAGAAATGAGAAAAACTGAAAGATTCTTGGGAAACAACAATGAATAGAGGAATCTAATTATTGTTATAGTGTGTACATGACTCATATAGTAGATGAGAGAGAAATTCATTGGAAGATGTGGAATAGTTTGATAAAATAATCAAAATATCACTCATATATGTTAGTTGATGTATAAATATACATTTAGTGTTTCTCTTTAATGTAAAACTCATCCTTTTTGACAAACATGCAATTTTCTAAGGGTTTTTCTATAGAGTGCCCTATGGACACTCTATAAGAATGATTAATTATAGTATTTTTCAATAAAAGTTTAATACTATTTCTTAATACGGGTTTTCTAACGTGTGCCCATAAGGCACATGATAAAACTCTATTTATTTCCTAAATTAAGTGATATTCTCACTTGAAAAAACAAATTGTGGAATTTTTTTGATTAATTCAGGAGAATATCACTTAATTAAGGAAGGATACTAAGTCTTATCATGTGCCCCATGGGCACATGTTAGAAAAATCATTCTTAATAAAACTACTATACAATTTTAATTTTCACCTATCATACTATTATTAAAACGTCCACAACAACTCACAGTCTCTTCCAACAACAATTACTCCTGCGGAATCTATAGACACCCTATAACCCAACTATTAAACCCTTTTGGGACATGATTAAATGAAAGAAATGATAAAATGAAAACACAACCCTAAACCCTTTTCCGGTGAAGGCGTCATTTTTTGTGCACGAGAATCACATAAAAAAAATGTGGACATTAATTTTGTATGGAAAATAGAAAAAATTACTATAATTTATTGTCATTTTTTTTAAAATAGTAACATTAAACTTTTTAGAAAAATCCATTTTCTAAAGGTCTACATTGCAGACTCAATTATTTTGTCTACAAATCTACAATACATGTGGTGGTAAGATTGAGTTAATAGTAAAATTGATATTGGAGTTTTAAAATTAATTTGTAATGAAACCTATAGGTAGTAAAATTAAGGCCGGAAATCATAACCAAAATAATTTTGTTGGTAGTAAAACTAATTGGGGTGGTAGTAGAATTTTGCTAACGAAGGAAACTTATTACTCAGAGTAGACAATTTTGAGTGTCTACACTAAGTAGACCTTCTAGCTAGCATTTTCCAACTCGATTTATATGTGTCATCTTTGGGGAGAGTATTGGAGCAACCATACAAGTGTGATACAACCCTTGCTTTTTTTAGCTTGAAATTAAATTGAAACAAAAAGCACTTGTAAGAGATTGGTTATTCATTCTCCATTATCTATCTAGTACTACTGTGTAATGGCTAACTCTGTCTGTTAAAACGCATTCTAAACTAACAAATTTTCATCTTCGTCAAAATAATGTAGAACATATGTTAAATAGTTAAAAATGCTAGCAGCGTAAATAAGGAATGAAAGACTGTTTTCGATATAATTGTATTAACTGTGGTGACCTTCTAAACGAGAAACTGATGAAACCGCGGTTTATGAAACTTCCACATTTTATTCTACTAGTATAAAACAGCTCTACTAACTTCACATTTCAAAATTCAGGGGAACTTTTGGGTGGAATGACATTGAAAGTACTCAGCCAACCACATTAACTGGACCTCTTTTTAGCGAAACATCTGTAGGGGCGTCGAGCGCTGTATTTCGTCATTAAAAGTAGAAATCGAGAGCCATCATATAGTAGAATTGCCAGGCTTGGATGGAACCTGAACTCCTATGCCTGATTACATCGCGTGTTAGCATTGAACCACTTTATAGACTAGTCGCAGTAGCAGTATTACACAAGAAGAAAAATATGACATTTTAATTACTAAATACCACATTTCATTATATTACACAGTTTACAGTTTCAAACTTCATACAGTACAGAAATTAATGAGTTTAACATGCCAATTTGATAATGTCTAAGCTAACATATGAGGCATGGTGGCAAAAGTGATCGAATGTTTGGCCAAAAAGACGGCTTTAGTGCGACACAGTCTCGACCACCAGTCGACCTGGCCTGTTTGTTGATCAAAACCTGCGTTCAATTATCGATCACCATAGTCCCTTCCCCATGAAGCTGTCGAGATTAACATCATTATCATTTTTCTCAGGCAAACCGATCCTTGAACAAAGATATGCTCTACTCTCCTTCAATACTTTCTTCTTCTTAGCACTCTCAGCTAAAAACTCTTTCTCCTTATCTTCGATTTCAGCTATATCTTTGTCCAAGTCCATTATAGACTCAACCAATGGCTGGTTCTTCTGCAGGGCCACGGCCTTGTCGACAATTGGCACTAGCCAGTCCACTTTCAGGCCCTGACTCTGAAAATCGAGCAGATTCGATTTTAAGTCATCAGCTTGGGAAGCAGTCAAGGCCCTTCCAGTGGTCTTTTGCAGCGTATTTACAAGCCCTGCCAGCTCTTCTAAGGTAGTAGCAAGTATCTTCTTGCTCCGGACAGTATCCTCACCAATTAAGTCCCCGTGCTTTGCCAAAATGGTTTCCAAAGTCGGGATTAGCTCAGCCCTAATATCCATCCCTTGAAATTTGACAGTCCTGTTAAGCTTTTCAAAACCCTACAATAGTGATATAACAGGAAACGACGGGTAAAAAATGCGCAGCCGTACCAACGCTATTTGCAATCATAAAGAGATTGTTTACGGATGACTTATAATTAATTACGCAGTGGAAACAACTGATAAGGCGTAATAGGTAGCTTACAGGGGGGACTGAAGGAATTATCATTGTGGGCTTGACATCAGTGACTATTGTAGGCTTGACATCAGTGAAGACAGTGACTTTCTTTTCTGAGAAATCAGGTGAAAACCATGTATTAATGTCAGTGCAACATATGTCAATCTGATAGTCGAAATTGAGTAAAATACAGGTTTATAACAGTAATCAGACCAGGAAATGTGAGGGGTGAGATAGCTTTTTCGTGGTTCTGGTCATTTGCATCAGAAGTCCCCGTGTTGGTCTTGCCTTCCTTAAATCCAACCTCTCGAGAGGTGGCAAAAGCCGAGGGATGATCAGAGTTGTTTCCTGCAACAACAACAGGTTTTAAAGGGGAAGGCCTTGTTTCCTCGGAGTGAATTGCTTCAAAATGTGGTTGTTCAGAATGGGAATTTGTTTCTGCCTCCTCTTTTTCATCCTCGGCTCCATTTGAATGGCTTGATTCGCTGGTATAGCTCGGTTCAGAAGCCTTTTCATCACTTGAAGAAGTTTCTGCTTGCATTTCTTCACCCTCTTCCTCATCCCAATCCCTGTAAATGCTTGCACCCGAGTTTTCTGTGAGTAAGTCTTCTTCACAGTCGTCTGACAGACATATTACGTCGCTGCTCACTTTATCAGATAGTATTTGAATGGAAGAACCTGACTCTGTATCCTCATCATCATCATCATCATCATCATTCTTCCGTTTCCTTCATCATTTAAACAAAAAAGGGACTTCAAATACAGGCTCATAGGATTATTTAGTTTCCCCTCAATCAAACTTACAGTTTTTGCAGTTTATAAACTACAGCACAACTATCTTTGATAACAGACCACTTTTTTCAAGGCCAGATATGCACTACTACATTCACAATTCACAATTTTCGCTCAGCTGTGATACGCTGAAGCACAAAAGCATACAGAAATAGAACAATGTAATTCACCCAAGATCATAGCATAAGCATACACGTACAAGATATGTTGGCCGAAGCCAAATCATTTGAAGACACGCGCACACATCAATTCCACAGTGTTTTGAATATCCATGATGAATCAATTTCACAGAACAATTTTGGGGTTTTATTTTATACTGCAGCATTTTTGAGTTCTTACACTGACGTATAACAGAATTACCATAATGCTTCACCAGATGATGGTGCAAACATGATAAAGGCGCTTGAATTCGAGAACAAGCCGAACTAACCACCTAGATACATTCCCTAAATTGGCACAACACATTATAACTCAAACGGCACCCAAATTCATTTGTTCACAACTTCTGTGAAACGGGTCCAATCAAAAGTTTATGACCCATACATTTGAAAAATTCAACTCAATTCTAATAATTTTGAAGCCTTGACACACAAAACAACACATAATTTGATTGCAGAAACAGAAGATTATTGTCAAACAAAAATGAAGCATGAGCATATCCTAATGTTCATACCCTTTACGGCCTCTAGTCGAAAACCATGATGGCGGAGGCCAAATCGTCTCAGCAAACACAGGATAGGCCGAGGACAGCAACCTAAAGTTATCCGATTTCCCCATATGGTACACTCCAACATCAACATCTTCATCACTAAACAAAGATTCATCAGGGGAGTCACGGCCACTATACTGAGTAAAACAATTCGATGCAAACACAATGCAGTTCCCTGCACAGCTAGGAAAATCCTCAACCCTTGCAAAAAAGGAATGCCCGCTCCCAACAAACAACACTCTCTCATCTCCTAAACTATCCACCACAACCCAACACTTCGACTCTTCATCGAACTTAAAAACCTTGAATTGTACTCCATCTTTTGCCTTCGTGTTCCTTCGCTCCACCAAGTAAAGCTCCATCGACACTATATCCACAACGAGGCGCTTCCTCCTGTCACCGGGATCATTTCTTCGGTAGAGTGGTTCCGTCACCAAGAAGCCTCTCACATCCATTTCCTCAGTACCTAACACATAAACCCTCCCCATTCTATCCAAAGCGCAATACATTTCCTTAAACATTACCACATCGTCTAGGTACTTGAACCGATTATAGCTCTTCGACCGCTTTAAAATCTATCATCGACAACACTCCGCATTATCGGTGTCGCTGTCGTTGTTGTTGTTCCCGGGAGGCGTTAGAGTGATTTTCCCTAAGACGCCTTCGTAATACAACACTATGGCTTCAACACAAGAACTACCCGAGGCAGAGCAAATCAATATCTTGTGAAGAAAGTTACCGAACTTGAAACTGTATCCTCTAGCAACCTCAGTAACACCGAACCGGGTCAAGTCCAAACCGGGTGGTGAATATCTGACCCGTTTTTCAGTCAAGCAATGCCGTAGTTGGATTTTTCCGGGTTTCGATTCCTCGGCCAAAACCAACCACGGTTTCTTCATAGAACCACCATTCTCTATTTCGGGTCGGGTTGGCTTGATTAAATAAACGGAGCTTACTTGAAGAGTTAGTGGGCGGGTCGAATGGTGGAAAGGAAGGGTATTATTGGAATCGGAGGGAATGGGAATGGGAAGAACAGGGGATAATATTTTCTGAGGGAATGAAACAGAGGATTTCCTCCATTTTTTGCAAATCTGCCGAAAACAACTCAAATCATCTCTATTTTTCAGATTTTTTGATATTTCATGGATAATTTCAGTAGGAAGATCCGACCATGATATTCGACGGCGTCGTTTCGCAACCATTTTTTCTATACTAAATTTTGTTTCTGGGTATTTTATTTGTAGTAGAGGAAAAATTGCAGATTTTTCTGGTTGTGGAAAAGAAGAAGATTTGGTAAAAGAAGTTGATGGGTCAGGAAATTCAAAAGAGTGTTTTTAAAATTTAATTTGGGATTAGATTGGTGGTGAAAATTGCAGCCAATTGCATTGGGTTTTGTTACTAATAATTACTATTTGACAGTATTGAATAGTGTTAAAGCAAATCCATTACCATACGATTTTCAAGATATGTACCATGCTTTAGTAGAATCTTCGATTTTGATATTTGAGTTGAAATGACAAGGAAAAGAGAGGTATGCTAAATACGACACAATGCTACGTCTATGCACGCAAAAATTGTAAATAATGTATTCAGGTTAGTGAATGGAGCCGGTGTAAAATGATGGATTTTAGTGTATGTGATGGTAAGAGTGTGTTGTATCATGTACTTCGTAGCATTTTTCTACAAGGGATGCAATCGACAAGTGAAAAAATAAACATAGTCACAACTCACAATAAGGAACCATCGCACAATGCAATCTTCCAACCCATTTTTAGCATTACCAACTACGTATCATTTATCATTCGATGTTACGTATATGTACATACTCTCACTATGTACATATAAGCTTTCTGCTGAAGCTATTGAATGCACATAGACTACTTTAATAATCTTTTGATTCTCCCTTGGAAAAAAAAAACCCCTATTAATTCTACCTTGTAGTCAATCCCTTGAAAAAGGCGAAATTGCATTATTGGCTCAATAAATGGCGCTTAAGATTATTAATTAGAGTAGAAGATATAGTGTTTTGTCTGATCTGTATGACCTACTAAACCTTTTGTTTTCTTTGTACAAGTGTATTAGGAATACGAGCCACTACGTAAAATTGCTAAAGCAGTAGTTCCACTTGCACCGCAGCTGCTAATTTGATACCCAAAAACAAACGTATGACTGTTCATTCGTCAGAAAGAAGCAAATAATGTTCTATCATAACTTATTCTTGTGAGAAACGAATTATCTAGCTTGTGAACGATATTATCATTTCCCCTATAATAAACTGAGTTTCAGTTAAGATGATCAACACTATCGACTTTACGTAAAAGAATCGTCTTAAGGGTCTTGAATTTAAACGTTAAAATCATTCTGTCTCTAATACCATGTGTGAGTAACATATGCCCATAAAAATCCCGAGCTAATAAATGACGTCTAGAATCCTAGACAAAGTTGTATTCAGTATACCATAACAAACATATTAACGCTGATTACAACATCTTATAATGTAGGAAAATAGCAAGGTGAAATCATCTTCATCTAATTCCAATATTAAGAAAAGGAGTTGGTAATAATCATTTTTTTTTTTTTTTGCCGGCATAGGACAACTCTTAGCAAAGGTGATGTACACTTAATTCCTTTGCTAGAACACCAACAAGCGCAGTTGTTGAAAAAATTCGTCATTCTTTTAGTGAATTATTAGACAAGTTGACATTAAGCCCATGATGTTTCTTGGTATATAATCTCATGCACATGAACATGAACATACATTTTCACTACAAAAACAACATTGCATGTTCTTAGCTATAACATGTCAAACTCAGAGACTCAAGAAATCATGTTTGAACTAAACATGGTGTTAAACCCATACTCATTTTTTACCCTTATATTGCTTCTCTTACTCTTCATGGTGTTAACCTCCAAAAACGTGAAAAACCCGAAATCTAAGGGTATCGACTTGCGTAAGCCTTACCCTTTGATAGGTCATTTGTTTGCTTTCTACCATCACAAAGGGGACTCTTTGTTCCAATGGTTTTCCAGCCTTATAATCTCTTCCCCATCTTCTACCTTCCTAATCCATCGTCCATTCGGAGAGCGGATTGTCATGACTGGCAATCCGGGTACCGTGGAACACACTCTCAAGAATCAGTTCCGAAACTATGAAAAAGGTCCAATCTTTAGAGACACTCTAAGAGATCTTTTAGGCGATGGAATTCTCAATGTCGATGGGGAAACTTGGAAGTTCCAAAGACAAGTATCCATCCATGAATTCAACACCAAATCGTTACGAAGATATATCGAGAAAGTTGTGGATTTTGAGCTCTCGAATAGGTTGATACCAATCCTTAAGGATGCTGCAAATAATGGGACGATACTTGACCTACAAGATATACTTCAAAGATTCACATTTGACAACATTTGTAAAATTGCCTTCGGATATGACCCGGAGTATTTATCTCCGGGTTTGCCGCAAGGCAATTTGCTGATGCTTTAGAAGACGCTACGCTGATCAGCGTAAGAAGATTCAGAGCTCTTTTCCCAATGTCGTGGAAAATCCGAAGATTTTTCAGCATTGGATCGGAAAAGAGGCTCAAAGAGGCTGTTCAAGAGGTTCGGGAATTCGCGAGCTCCATAATAAAACAGAGGAAACAGGGGAGAAGCTTCTCACTCGATACCGATGATTTATTGTCAAGGTTTCTAAAATGCGGGCATTTCGATGAGGCGACTGTTATCGATCTCGTTATCGCCTTTATCCTAGGCGGAAGGGACACCACATCGACAGCTTTAACATGGTTCTTCTGGCTACTTCGTAAGAACGAAGTTGCCGAAGAGGAGATAATAAGAGAGGTAAAGAACAGTCGACAAAGTAAGTATGAAAAAGAGAAATTTTCTAACTCTAGTAGTTTCGACGAAGTTAAGGAAATGGTGTACGCTCATGCTGCTCTATGTGAGAGCATGAGGCTGTACCCGCCAGTCCCGGCCGACACCAAGCAAGTTATGGCCGACGAT
>JBBYHQ010118870.1:0-27927 GCA_038382645.1 Spergularia azorica
AGTCAACCCGAAATGGAAAATCCGAGAATGAACACGACTCGGTTTGTGTTTCTATGACCCGGGAAAATATGGGTTTTCCTTCATACCAAATATCAACGGCTGAAATCAGATCAGAAGGCAGTTGTGATGGACGGCTGAGATTATTCCGTGGTTGATCATATTCATGCAACGCTAACAGAGGAAAAAGATCACGAAACAAGCTACGGTGACCGTTGGGGATGTCGGAAATGAGCCGGAGGACACGTGTATTCTCCAGAGAAGGCCACGTGGAGGTACAGATCATTTTCCAGAGTGTCTCCTGAGAAGAGAGCGTGTTATTATACGACGAGGTACAGGCGAACGAAGATAGGGACATCCCATCAAGGCGGCTGAGTATGTGTTCTCCAATGGACGGCGGAGATCATGCTAGCTAGCTTCACTGTAACGGTTTTCGTCGAAACTCTAAAGATAATTCACATGTGAGTTGTGGGAAGTATCTCTTACCGAAGAAATGCAACTAACTATACGTAATGTCGTGGTAGTGAGCTGATCTACTTCTCGTCTAGGCTCTGAGTCGAATTTCGCAGTGATAAGTTTGAAGGTTGTTTAAGAAGTGAATGAGTTTGTGTAGAATCTCAGCAATGGTGATTTTATATACACGTAAAGGTGGCCGGTGGGTGAACTGTGAAGGAGTCGTAATGGAGGTGTTACCGTGTTGTAGAATACATATTACTCATAGAGCACGTCAGCTACGCTATGGAACTTTGACATACATATATAATAATCTAATTTAACTAGTTTTAATTAACTCATATTATTCATGTGTGATGTGTACATGGAGTAATTATAAAGTATTCACTAAGGAATTGGATAGGAACAATAATAATATGATGATGAGCTATCTACCTAATGTCAAAATTCACAAAGCATGTATCTCATATTCATTTAGTAATCGTGGTACCTTAACCACTAGTTTGCAAATTAGAGGGGAATATAGAATTTACAAATGGAGGTTGCAACATTTTGACAGAATATTTTCATTCGCTCATTTTGTGACGCAATTTTATTAAACTAAATGTAAAAATTGAAAGTCGAAAGTTTCTACGAAGATGCTAAGAGTTAATTAGATTAATCGAATAGTAAACTTATTAGTCAATTTAATGGTTCTTGAATGGGCTACACATCACAATCTTATTTGTCTAATTTGTCTATTTCACCCTCTTGTTTTTCTATCAAGAAAACAAAAAAAACAAAAATTTGATAGTGTAATAAGAGATTGTCAGTCCGTTATAATGCGAGACTGTATCTATTACGAGTAGTTAGTATTCCAAGTGTGGCATAATGAAAGAACATGTATGTTGATTTCAATTTTTAATGTACTCGATTCGTTAATTTCAGTTTTTCAAGTGATTTCACATATACACTCGATCATAACAGAGATAATTTAGAATTCAATTCAATGAAACTACATTGGTTACTCTCTGTGCATCAAGTGGATTCAATTTAAATACTCGAACCAAGTCAGAATCATGGAATTCAAGAATGAAATTTCTTCTGGTACTTTATCTCTTTAACTTGGATTCACATATTCAAATAAAAATGTATACGGAGTATTTCACTAAATTAAAACTCTAACCATCAAATTACATAATTCAGGTTAATTTCCATACCCGAACCAAAAATTTAGCAGTAGTTATTGAGAGACCAACCATGTTATTTATATCGTGACCCTGTTTATATAATTAGTGACTCTGATACTACTTTTAGTAATCGTTTTAGTTAAGAACCTTGACACTTAATCTAATATTTGTAAAGGGGTTACTTTATAAATTTTACCTTAGATTTATGATGGGATCCTCCAAAATCATAGATAATGTGATTTATAATAGTAAATTAATACGATCACTAAAAGTATTATCATGGTTACAAGCAATGTAAAAATGATCACTTTATAATACTGGATAATGGTCTCTTAATAAATTATTGAGAGACCGTCTTTTATGAGACTTTGTGAAAATTTAGAATTCAACTAAACCGAGGAAGTACATAGCAAGTAGCAAGTAGCAACCAACACATACCGTATATAGTAAGGCTATTCTAGAACCGAAGAACCAAAAGGTTACTTTAAAAATGCTCATTTCAGTAATTTCACAAAACTCTACACCCCCCGGCCACCCTGTACACTCTCCCGCCACCGTCCCGCCGCCGGTAGCCACCGTCTTGACGCCGGTAGCCACCGTCCATTGATCATTTCTCCTCCTCCAATTAAAAAACAACTGGTAATTTCTAATCAAATGCACTTCTGATTTTTTCTTTCAATTGGTATGAACATGTTGATGCTACAGAATCTAAGATTCATAAATTCTATGTTAGAGTTAATTTTTTTCAGTTTAATTCTATGTGGTTTCCCTTTTTATATGATCTGTTCTAAAGAAATTGAAGAATAATTGAGCTGCTTCTTTGATACGCTACAACGAATCTGAGTTGCTTGAGTTGTTTTATTTTAGTATAAAATTGGGGGTTTCTTGATAAGAACATCAAATATGATTCTATTGTCAGCCAATTGGAGATTTCTACGGAGTATGTCTTATGAATTCATGATTACGCTTTGGTTATAGTAGTACTACTTACTAGACTAGACTAGATACTCTTCCACCTTGTTTGGATTTGGTGAATTTTCGATTGTCGTCGGAGTCACTGGAATTGCGATATTTCTGTTTTCGGAAAGTTCTAGCTCGATTAAACGACTTCCGCCCTTTTTTGAAGCCAAATTTGACTATGAGGAAGGTTAAGGGGAGAAGAACAGGGGAAATTTGACCGGAAATCAGTCCAAAACCACAATCTAGTAAATTCAAAGAACGAGTGGGGTTAGTTAGGATCTTATTCGTACTCGCTTTACCATTGGCTGTGTGAAGGTTTTACGGTGGTGATGGTTGGTTGTGTTGGAGTTTGTGTATTTCTAACTTGTTATCAATGGTTTCACGAGCGTAGAGATGTAATTATTACCATGTGGATTGTAATGTGAACTTCATTGAGCAATTTGATAATTTGTTACTTGTAAGTGAAATTTTGTCATTAAAAACGTGTTTCTTACTTTCTTACCCTAGAGCAAGCGGTGTTTGTTTTCGTGTTGATCATGTTTAGTCAGAGTGAGAAAAAGTGTTGTAAATGTGTTAAGAGGTAGCTGATGTGAGATAATATATTGCCTGGTTTGCATTTTCGTGTGAGAAATGATGAATTTATTGCGAAGAAATGATATGTTTATGTGTTTGCGTATATTATGTTTGGCACGTCCGCTTCCTATCCAGGAAGCCAATGGGGATTCTAACGCATGAAGAAAGCTATAGCCAATGGTGTAATCTTCCCTGTGACCTATTAAACAAAATTTCCAAACAGTACGTGGATCCCCAACTACTGACAGATTTCCAACGTCGGCTGCGTGCAGTATGTACCTCATGGCGCTCTGCGATTTCTCTTTCGTGCAGGAGACAACTCAGGCACCCTCTTCAAGTCCCAAACCCATTCTCTGACGAGCCCTCCTCATATAACGCTGCACACATTTTCCAGCTCTTTGAAACCACATACTATCTTATCGGTCCTTTGCCCAACAACGATACTAGTGAAGAGCAGAAGGGATGGTTGGTTAGAGTGAAAGAAAACAAGCCCAATTCATGGCGCCTCCTCAACCCATTCTTTGGAGTTGAGAACTTGTTTCACTCTAAACCTCTTATTAGGTCGGAGGTAAATAATCTGTTGGATTATCAGGTTCGTGAAATCGGTACATCATACATCGTAGCTGATGAAACTGCTCCTAGTCATGAGTCAAAACAGTTTGAGCATTACCGTCGGGTGAAACCATTTCGTAAAGTGCTTACCTTGCCCAACCATAGTAATCTGCACGATGATGCTGCTGCCGACAGTTTTACTTGTACTGCTCTAGCTTTACATCTGTTTGGGTGGCTAGCCATATGGAAGGTGGGAGACTCAAACTGGACCAAGCTAAAGATCCAAAGTGGGGATAATACACATAACCGCAGTCTTTTGATCGCAACTCAAGATTTTCAGTGTGATTCCTTTGACGACATAGCATCACACAAGGGCAAGTTTTATGCGATTGAGAGGGAGAGTGGTAATGTGTATGTTATTGATCCAATAACATCAATAAACACCAGCTTCATAGGGGGGATTGCATTCAATGCCACTATTATCCCTAAACCCTTCAAAACTCCTTCAGATGTAGAAATACATATACCTGTGTCCTTCCTGGTAGAGTGCAGGGGCCAATTACATTATGTAAGAGACCGGAGGAGTGAGTGTGCGATGAGTGTATCCGTTCTTAACGATGAGTATTGCTCGTGGGAGTCCGTGGACAGCGTTGAGATGACAGATCATGTGGTTTTCCAGCTCATTGAGGGAGCTTTCTCTGTCCCAGCCTGTGAGCTCAACAGTCATCTAAATCAGACAGATAGCGGGGGGTGGATTTGTTCATGCAGAAAATATTTTTCAGATTATTGTTTTGCTATTCCCAGCCACTGTGAGGGTCTTGAGGTGTTGGACGGCATGGTTTACCCACTTTACTGTAGATGCTTTGAAAAGTGCATCTTCCTGAAACCGGAAGCTGATGGTACGCCTTGTGGTACAAAGAAGCCGTTTGAAGATTTGTTGGAGTATGGATATACTTCGATTTTCTTCCCCCCACCGCCTTGGCTTGAGTGGAGCTGCCCAGCTCGTGGTAATGCCCCTGTCACACTAGCTAACTTGCCCTTGGATCGACCGGGGTCACACTTGACTAGCTCTTCTGACCAGCATTGTGTAACTAGCCATAAGCATGGAATTGTTGCTATTGCGACCTTAGACTCTGAACTTGAGGACATCTGAACTGGTTCCTTGCAGCTGCTTGATTACTGAATCATGCTATTAACTTAGCTCGGTCCTTAAGTGACCTTTATTGCCCAAGTTTCAGTAAGCCCAGTCAGTACCTTTCTATGGGTGTGTACGTGAGGGTGCTTGTGGCGACCTCTTTCTCTTGTAAAAGGAAAGGCTGGGAAAGACATGGGGAAAGAAGGGGGTGGGGTGGTGATGTTATACAGGAAAGAAAGATCAAGTTAAAGAAAGAAAAAGCTTTGGTTCATGTTACACAAGTTGTAGAACTCATTTGTGCAATATTGGTCCAGAATCAAGTATCGAATGATGGAGAAAGTTTGGTATACAACTCATTTTTTGTAAATCTCATGCATTCCAACTCAGATTTTGGATTCATTTTCACCTCAGAAAATGATGCATTGTGAGTCTGCAGAGACTGTACTGAATTTCTGGAGCGGCGTACTTTGATGGAGGGTGCTACTTTTGATTAGATCAGTTTCTTGTTCGATTTTTTCTGGAGCGCCGCTGTTCTTGTTGATGTTGTTTGTTCTTGTTCTTTCCTGTTGTTTGTTGTTTGTTCTTTCTTGATGTTGTTTCAGATGATTTTCTGTTGTCATGAGGTTAATTTGTCGGAGTTATTTTTTCCTGAACTTCAGCTTGTAAGTGCTGCAAGATTTTTTTTCAAAATATATGCTGGACACCTTGTATTGCACCAATTGGGGTATGTTATAATTTTCCGTAGTGCAGGGGTGGATTTATTTGGTGGTCGCCGGAGGTGGGCGCATCTTCTGGTGTAGGCCGATAGATGGTTGGTGGTGGTTGGTGCTAATGGGTGGTGGTGAGGCGGTGGGGTTTGTGGTGTGCGTAGGTAGTTAGGGTTGGAGGAAGAGGAAAAGGAGAGAGAAAATGGTTTTTTTTTTAATTTATTTTTCTTTAAGCTCTAATTATTATAATTGATGAATATGTAGTCAAATTTTGATGTATATTGACTATTTTTTGATGAACTTGATGAACATAATATGATTTGATTGGTAACTTATAATTTCATTGATTAATATGAATATTGATGAACATACGATTTAAATTTTATAAACATTGAAATTTCGATGAACATCGGTTTTTTTATGAACATTGAATCTAAATCTAAAGCTGATAAACATTGAGTTTTTGATGAACATGGAGTTTATATTTGATGAATATAAAAAGTTCCTATATGAGTTCCTATAAAATTAAGGTTCTTAATTACCTACTTGAACCTTACCCTATAAATTAAAGCTCCTACTAATATTTTGTCATTTTGGAGAAGTTTAACCAATACCAAACATGCATTAAGTTTTACAATTTTTTAAAGTATAAAAATTAGATGTTTATTTTTTAAATTAATATAAGAAGATACCAAATTTCAATAAAATATTATATTCTGTTTTTAAATTAATATCAGAAGATATCAAATCTTAATAAAATACTATATTCTTATCGTCATTACCACTTGCGGTAATGATCGTAGAGTTTTCGTATCTTTACTTACAGTTTGCAGTTCTTTTGGTTTCCAGCTAGGTCGAATATGATCTAAACTCTACAGTATTTGTGTAACTTTCGGCTGTATTTGACCCGAAATGAAATCTCCGAGAATGAAAACAATTTGTACCAGCTATTGGTAATCAAAGTTCAAAAAAATTGGACGACGGGTTAGATAAAAGTCCAAGCTAACCTTACATGCATTTTTTTTCTTTGAAACTTTGATTAATCAATTAGTAATTACGTTTTCCTCAATGGGTGTCGAGCGGTTATAGGCAAACGTAGGGTAGTAGTTCGGAACAACATTACCAATTTACCAGTGGGTACCACACAAAGATTGTGGTTCTATGACCCGGAAAAAACCATACGTATTTTTCAGCGGAAAAAGAATTTTATTTCTGTCACTTTCCTCTTTCTTCTTTCCCTCTCCTCTAAGCACACTCCCTCCCCGCCAAAAAAAAATTAAAAATTAAAAACAAACGGACCATTGCAACAGTATTTTAGCTACGAAAATCATGATTTTTAACTGCGATTTTAGTCACGAATTCAGCTGGGAAGTGTTTAGCGTCAATTTTAAGCTGTGTAATTCATCCCTAATTCAAGGTATGTTTCGATTTAATTTATCTACGAATTTATTGAATTTAGCTATGATTAATCTTTGATTTTGTGTTTAATCTGAATTAATTTCGTGTTTAACTTGATACCTGCGAATTTGATCTTGAATTCAAAGTAAGCGTCACATGCAATTTCGCGTTTAAATTTAATTATCCGATGATTATTGTAAATAATTTGGGAATTTTGGGAGTTCAAATTTGGAAAGTCGTAATTAAGAAGAAAGAAAAGAGGTGTTTGATTTGGGAGTATGGCGGTATGAGCAGTCCATTAATTTTGCTGTATAATAACTGATTGATTTTTTGGATTAATTTTGTTTTGGGATTTTAGGGTTTCGGAATATTTGATTTGATTTGATTTGAATGATTGAAACGAAGCGGCTATGGCAACACTCGATTATGATGGTAGTGCCAGAGGAAACTTGTACAAGAATCTTCACCCTTCCGATCTCAGTTCCCCGATTAACTCTAGCGGATGTGATGAAGTTGGACGTTCCAAACGGATTAAGTTGGTGGAGTCGCCCTGTGCTCCAGGTGACGGTCTCAATGTGGGCGACTCCGTTCGTAACAGAGAAACATTAGCCAAGTGTGTTTACCCTGTCCATCTCCTTTTCCCGTGTATCTCTGTAAAATGTGATGAAAAGCGTCTTCTAAAGGGCGCTTCCATTGAGGTGATGCGCTTCTTGTTCCCGTCTCCCACAGACTATCTCCTCTGTAAGAACACCAATGGTGGTGGTGAATTTGATTGAGTTTATGCTGATTGCCTCCACGGTAAAAAATATGTCATCTTGTTTTCTGTTTCCTTGCCAGTGCCACCAAAATTCATGAAATCCACTCTGTTCTGTATCTTACAAGACGTAATCCCTGACTTGTTAGCTGATGGCAGACATGATTTCGAGGTTGTCTTTGTGCCGCGTCTGAAACCTGACTATAACAAGTGTGACCCTGATAACTATGTGGCTGCTCAGGAGGCATTTGCCCATTTGTTTTCTGCATTCCCGGTGTCATTTCTTGCCGTCCCAATCTGCAACAATTCTCATCCCTGCTTTGATTTGCTACGTGTTATGGATGAATTTATGGTCGTTGATTTGGAAGAGGCAAAGGTCACACACTCAGATGAATTGGCGTTTATTTACTATGGAGCTGATTTTCACCCCTTCACTGATGAGAGACGAGAAGAGCTGGACCAGGAAACCAAGGTACTTCGTCGCAGTCAAGTGCCCCTTGCAAGTCTATTGCGCCGCCAGAGTAGTGATGTCCTTGATTGTTGCGTGCACCATCATGCAGGATCATCCTGTGGTAAGCAACAATCCCTGTCTAGTCTTACAAACAAGGTTGTGGGAGTGTACATGCTACGTCGCGGGGAGAGCATGGACAATGTGTTGAATTTGTATAAGCTGTGTAAGGAGAACAACCTTGAGTTTGAGATTGTCCTGATTTGCCCCAAATAGGGCTCCCCCAGGATGGTCGTCGCCGTTGTCTTGGGAGGACTATCTACACTCTGTGCTCTGGAACGCAGATTGCTGTGGCTGGCTCCAGCTTCCCTTTGACGACAGGGTCTGCCGTAGGTTGAATTTGCTACGTGGCCTTTGTGATTTCGATAGTCTGACTATTGTTGGTCCCAACATTGGGTTTGTGGAGTCTCACGGCTTAGAGGTTTTTCGTGAGTACGGCATTGATGTATATCCCTTCACTAAACCGGCTGTATTGGATTTTCATGAAGCACGGCTACGCGGCGTGGACTTGCAGGGCCTGTTGAATACTGTGGGAATTCATTATCTGATTCGCCCCAACGGCCACTATGTACCTATCTCAAGTGTCCAAGACACTGATGTTCTGCTTTACCTTGGTGATTGTTGTTATACTCTACATAATAAAAACCGCTGGGAGAGTCGTCTGGGCAAGTGGTACCATGAAATAAAGAGGACGACCCGAAAAGCAAAATTTAAAATGATCTTTGTCTGCACATCCCCTCCCGGCAAGTGCTTGGATGAGTGCCGTTTCGGGAAGCCTTGGCTTACAGTCCCGCACATAGAAGATGGCAGAAGAGATATAGATCTATTCATACTGTTGTTTGGCTTGCTAAGGAATTCCATAAGTGACTCGGCCCTTCTGGCGTTTGGATCAGATGGTCGTCTTTGTAGCGTGTTGGCAGATAGAATTCTGAATGAGAAATCAGGGCCTGCAACTTTCCCCAAATCTGACAGTAACCTGGGCTGGGAGGTTGGACTGCTACTTGGATTTCAGGTTGCTGATTACTGGAGTCATTGCTTCATAGACGATTTTGAAGATCACATCTACTGCTGTTGATATCGTTGCTACTACGACTATTCTACCTGCCCCCGGCTGTCTCCCAAAAGAGCAAGCAACATGTAAAAGCTTTATGTGCAAATCAAGACAATTATTTCTTGGGTAATGTTTTTGCCGTGAGTATTTGATTGTTTTAATTTTCATCTGGTTTTATGTTCATATTCTATCCTGGTTGCAGATTGTTAGTCAAGGAGTTTATGGGGTGGCTATTTTGAATCAAGTACGTTCTCTTCCAATTTCATTTTTTGTTTTTGTTTTTGTTTTTAGTTAGAGCTTTCTATTGGGCGAAAGTAGTAAACGAGCCCCATACGTTTGCTCATATGTGAAATTAACCCCCTTAACTTTTGATTGTGGTAATTGAACCCCATATGTTTCCCAATGTGTGAAATCAAACCCCACCCAATTTCTCACATGAGAAATTCAATATCTCACAAGAGAAATTCAATATCTCACAAATTTCTCATGGTGTGCTAAAAAAACGTATTTCTCTACTTTCAGAATACACGGGGAAGAAAGTAAAGGACAAAGCACGTAAGTCACATTTCTGAATTCTTCAAGAATTGTACCCACTAAGTTTCTGCCTTATTTATCATGCTCATGTTTCTACGTCTACAATAGGTAAATCACCTTCTTTGCCTCCATTATTTCTTTACTAGTTAAAACTTCACTTGTTGATTTTCAATATAAAATAGGGTAGCCGCACATCTGCAGAATATATCAGCTCACACTCGGCCTATTGGTTGAAAGGTACTTTACCTTCAACTGTAGATCGGGTGTTCGATACTTGGTACCACCACAACAACATCTGCAGAATATCAACAACAACTTACAATTGGTTAATAAATTCATAGTAGACACAATTAACTAAGGAATCTATTGATGTTACAATGCATATGACTTGTGTATTAGTGAGTGTATAATTCAATTGCTGGAACTAGTACTAGAATTTACTTTTCTTAGTCACGACGAGCCCTAAGATACATATTTTTTTTTTTTAACTATAGACCTTGAATGATATGGAGCATAATATTTATACGAGAAATTTGTGAGATATTGAATTTCTCATGTGAGAAATTGGGTGGGGTTTGATTTCTCACATTGGGAAACATATGGGGTTCAATTACTACAATCAAAAGTTAAGGGGGTTAATTTCACATATGAGCAAACATATGGGGCTCCTTTACTACTCTCGTCCTTTCTATTGTGTAATTCACTCCTATCAATCTCCAATTTGTTCCATTTCTCCCTGCACTGCTCCAGTAGCACAACCCAAAGCCCAACAATGGCCGCCGTTGCCGCACCACCACCCAAATCCACGCACCGCAATTCGACAAATCCTCAAAAATCGATCCTCCACACCATATCAACACTTTACACAAGAATCTACCCTTGGAATCACAAAATCTTCATCTCAATTCATCCAAAAATTGCAAATTCTAGACATGGGATCACCAAAATGAATCAATTACAACAAAATTCAAAAATCAAACAAAAAAAACCCCACCTCCTTTTAACAAGAAGAATTGCTAGAAGAAACTTTGCGAAGCCCCAAACCACCACCACCCTTCTCTCTTTGTATTAATATTTTCTACTCTTAATATAAGTTCCAATCAAGTGGCTTTGAAATGACCATGACCATATAATAGGCTTTAAAACTTAAATAATTTTAACTTAAATAGAAAAGTAAAGCTTTAAAATCTATTAAGAGTAGAAAATATTAAGGGTGTGTTTGGTTCATCATTTTTAGGGGGATTGTAAACGGATTTGATTACCACTCCGATACATCGTGTTTGTTTACATATTTTTTGTTTTCTAATCCTTTCCCACTCCCTCCTAATCCCTCATAATGAAACCCACCTAAATTGGATATAAAATATCCCATGGGTGTTCGAAATGAGATTTTTGGGATTTAAAACATTACCATGGACACTTTGAAAAAATATTTTAATTAATATGTATAAATCATTGAGTCGTTTTATCTTCGAACAAAACTTATATTCCCTCTTTACATTTTGCCCACATTTCAGTGATAAAATATCCCTTTTTTCATTTCATTTGGAGTAAAAAAATGTCATATTCCTAAATAAATCATACAATATATTTTAGATTAATTAGTGGTTATAGTCCCAACGAATATAAACTTAACGACGTAGATAAAGGTTTCATTTACGTAATATTAACATTTAAACATAAGTAACTCGGGCGTTGCATGGGCCAAGAAACTAGTTAAGTATTATCCGATTGATTTATATACAAGATTTGGAAATTTTTGGCAGTTCAAATTTGGAAAGTTGTGATTAAGAAGAAAGAAAAAAGATTTGGTGAGAGTATGGCAGTGTATGAGAATATATATAAGAAGAATCCGCTAGAAAACTTTAATTATGTATGATTTTTTGGAGTTCAACGATAACTAACAACTTTACTTAGTTTGGCAATCCTTTAATCCAGGAAGTTGATCCTTCGGATTGTTTTTGTTTTGGCTTGGAAAATTTAGATTGAAACGAAGCGGCTATGGTGACCAGCGATTATGATCACTCTGTTGGTAGTACCAAAGACTTGAACAAGAATCTTCACCCTTCCGATCTCCGCTTCCTGATTAATTCCCGCCGTACTCAAGGTGAACGTCTCAAAGTGCGCAACTCCAGTGGTATCAGGAAAGGAGGAGTATACAACCAGAATCTTCACCCTTCCGATCTCTCTTCCCCAATTAACTCTGACAGATGTGATGAAAATAGACATTCCAAATTGAGGCGGATTAAGTTGGAGTCCCCCTGTGCTCAAGGTGACCGTCTCAACTTGGGCGACTCTGTTCGCAACAGAAAAACATTAGCGTGGCGGACTATCTCCCACGGACTATCTCCTCCGTAAAAACAACGTGCTCAAGGTGACTCTGCGCTTCGTGTTCCCGTCTCCCACGGACTATCTCCTCCGTAAAAACAACAATGGTGGTGGTGAATTTGATAGAGTTTATGCTGACTGCCTCCACGGTAAAAAATATGTCATCTTGTTTTCCGTATCCTTGCCAGTGCCACCAGAATTCATGGAATCCTCTCTGTTCAGCATCTTACAAGACGTAGTCCCTGACTTTTTAGCTGATGGCATACATGATTTTGAGGTTGTCTTTGTGCCGCGTCTGAGCCCTGTCTTTCATAAATGTGACCCTGATAACCATGTGGCTGCTCAGGAGGCATTCGCCCATTTGTTTTCTTTGTTCCCGGCGTCATTTCTTGCCGTCCCAATATCCGATTCTCATCCCTGCTTTAATTTGCTTCGTGTTATGTATGAATTTATGGTCGTTGATTTGGAAGAGGCAAAGGTTTCACAGACATCTGAAAGGTCGTTTTGTGACTATGGAGCTGATTTTCACCCCCTTCACTAATGAGAGGCGACAAGAACTGGACCAGGAAACCAAGGCAATACGTCTTGGTCACATGTCTCTTGCAAGTCTATTGCGCCGCCAGAGAAGTGATGTTCTACATTGTGCACACCGTCATGTAGGATCATCCTGTGGTAAGCAACAATCCCTTTCTAGCCTTGCAAACAAGGTTGTGGGAGTGTACATGCTTGGTTGCGGGGATTTCATGGACAAAGTTTTGGAATTGTATAAGCTGTGTAAGGAGAACAACCTTGACTTTGAGATTGTCCTGATTTGCCAAAAGAGAGCTCCCTGTGGATGGTCGAAATCATCGTCGTCGTCTTGGGAAGATTATGTACACTCCCTGCTCCAGAACCCAGATTGTTGTGGCTGGCTCCAGCTTCCCTTTAGCGACAGGGTGTGCCGTAGGTTGAAGTTGCTACTTGGCCCTTTTGGTTCCGATAGTCTGACTATTGTTGGTCCCAACATTGGGTTGGTGGAGTCTCACGGCATATATGTTTTTCATGAGTATGGCATTGATGTATATCCCTTCACTAAACGGGCTGTATTGGATTATCAAGAAGCACGGCTACGCAGCATGGACTTGCAGGGCCTGCTCACTGGTGTGGGAATTTTTGATCTGATTCGCCCTAACGGGCACTGCGTACTTATCTCAAGTCTCCAAGACACTAATGTTCTGCTTTACCTTGGTGATTGTTATACTTTACATTCTGAAAACCGCTGGCAGAGTCGTCTGGGCAAGTGGTACCGTGAAATGAAGAGGACGACCCGAAAAGCAAAATTTGAAATGATCCATATCTGCTTATACCCTTCTGACAAGTGCTTGGATAAGTGCTGTTTCGGGAAGCCGTGGCTTACGGCCCCGCACGTGAATTATAACAAAGGGGATCTGAGTCTACTGGAACTGGTGTTTGGCAGGATAAGGGATTCCATAGGTGGCACTGCCCTTCTTGCGTTTGGATCAGATGGTCGTCTTCGTAGCGTGTTGGCAGATGAAACTCTGAATGAGAAACCAGGGCCTGCAACTTTCCCCAAATCTGATAACCTGGGATGTGAGGTTAGACTGCTACTGTGTCGTCACCCTGCACATCACTGGAGTTATTGTTTCCAAGCCGCTGCTGATGATCACATCTACTGTCGCCGAGATCGCTGCCATCGTGTTATGCCTATTTTTGGCTCCTACTCTCCCTGCCCCCGACTGTCTCCTAATTAGACTGCTGTATAATTAGCTGTAGACGAGCAAGATGTAAGCTTTTGCAGTTCACTATTATATACGGAGTACTTGCTAATTCCAGGGGCAATTTCTTTGTAAACAAATCTTTTATTATTATTATTAAGTTAATTTATAAAACTTTCAATTTCTTGCTCATCGACATTAGAGCATTTTTTATTGGTGAGACTCAATTTGAACTCCAAATACAAATTATTTTCAAAAATGTTTCTCTTAATTTTTGAGACTCATTGTGAGCCGTTATTTACCAAAACGGCTATTTTGGTAAAACTATTTACCAAAACGACCATATCCTAAAACTAATTCCTAAAATGACTATTTCCTCTCTAATTTTCTTTTCTTGGGTCCATTTTCTTTTTATTAATAAAAAAAAAACATGAATATACTTCCATTTGTGAGACTTCAAATTGTTCTCTATAATACGCTTCAAACTGTTGTGAAAATAGATGACAAAGGTAGTGAGATTAGCAACGCTTATACCATACTCCTGAGAGTATGGTGGTACTTCTCACAGTAGAAGGGTGAGTTGAATTTGAGGAAGGTGCGCAGCAGGGTTAAGGCCATGTGCGATTGGACTGCATTTCTGATATGATTTGATTTGATTTGATTTGAATTGAATTGAACTAATTTGATTTGATTGAACTGAATTTATTGATAAATTAACTGCATTTAGACGAATAAATAACTAAAATTAGGCTAGATTCATTAATTTTTAGTTATTTAGATAATTCTTGTCTGATTTGATTTGATTTAAATGGAGCTGATCTGATTTGATTTGATTTGAATAAATCTGATTTGATTTGAAAACACTGTTTAATAAGTTGAATAGCACAGGGTTTTAGGGGCTTCATTGTAATTCCACGTACCAAAGCTTCATTTAACTAGCTAAAATCAACTCGAAAATGGAAAGGTAAGGAAATGATCGAGGCGGCCCAAAGTAGAAAGGGTAAAGAAATGACCGGTATGGAGGAAATATTTTAATGCGGAAAAAGAATTTTATTTCTGTCACTGTCCCTTCTTCTTTCCCTCTCTTCTAAAACACACTCCCTCCCCGCCAAAAAAGTAAAGTATAAAACCTACCATTGCAACAGCAACTTCGAAATCATGATCTTTGACTGCGGTTTCAGCTGAGAAGTCTTTAACGTCAATTTTAAGCTGTGTAATTCATCTCTAATTCAAGGTACAGTAGGTCTTGTGGGAGACCGTCTTTCAATAATTTATTGAGAGACCAATTAGACCAATTAGACCAATTATGTTATTTAAATCGTGACCCTGTTTATATAATTAGTGACGGTTATACTACTTTTTGTAATCGTTTTAGTTAAAGAGTTTAGACACTTAATCCAATATTTGCAAAGGGGTTACTTTATAAATTCTAGCTAATTTTATATGATTTGATCTTCCAAAATCATAGATAATGTGATTTATTATAGTAAATTAATACGATCACTAAAAGTATTATCATGGGTTACAATCAATGTAAAAAGAGTCACTTTATAACATAGTATGATGGTCTCTCAATAAATTTTAGCAGCGAATTATTGAGAGACCGTCTTTTATGAGACTTTGTGTTCAAGGTATGTTTTGATTGAATTTACCTGCGAATTTATTGAATTTTAGCTATGATTAATTTTTGATTTCGTATTTAATCTGAGTCATAGGCGAGCATTAATTTCATGTTTAACTTGATACCTGCTAATTTCATCTTCAATTCAAAGTTATTGTTCTTCTTTATCTGATACAACCTCGTGGGAGAATGATCTTTATCTGATACAACCTCGTGGGAGAATGATCTTTATAAGGTAGCGTTTGAAAACAATAATTTGAAAATTTGTAATCATTCGAATTCCATCATTTGAGAATGTGGAATTCAAATATAAATCAAATGTTTGGAGAGGGTGGGATTTCAAAATGACACCTCTTGAGATGTCATTTGTTTTTTGCCTAATTGGATTTGATACAAATTCCAAAGGATTTGACACAAATCCAAATTCTCAAATTCATGAGTTCTCAAACATGGGATTTGTGTCAAATTTGGATTTGATAATCAAATCCTTGTTTCCAAACACTCTCTAAGTGGTTTCATGAAATAAAGAGGACGAACAGAAAAGCGAGATTTGAAATGATCTATGCCTGCTTATCGGAGGAGGATCAGTTTGACAACTGCTTGGGTAAAGCGGGGCCGTGGCTTTCAGTCCCGTGCAAGAAAGATGGCAACAGAGCTCTAGCTCTACATGATCTGCTTTATGGCCGGCTACAGCATTTCACCGGTGGAAACCGTCTTGTGGCTTTCGGATCAGATGGCCATCTTCGTAGTCTGTCGCTACATTTTACTCTGCTGAAGAAAACTGGGACTGCAACTTTCCCCGAATCTGATGAAAATCTGCAGGAGGAGGTCGCAGATCTGCTGAGGGTTCAGCCAATTGAGCACTGGAGTTATTTCAATGTGGCGAGGCACAAGTCACATCCACAGTCTTCAACTCGTTAGCTTGTACTAAATATTAACTTTTATTGTAGACAAGCAAGATGAAAGAACTAGATGAACTGATACACGCTAGGTGCATACAAAATCACAATCAGTATATCGAACATATTATATCATCACGAAAATTCTAAATCATGGTGTATACCACATATTTGCGCACACAAACAAATCATCCAAGCTGAAGAACACTCGTTCTTGTAGAACGATCCAAGATCTAGGGTTTGATTAATACATATACTGTTGCATCATCTGCTTGTAAGAAATGAAGAAGAGAAAACAAAAATGATGCTGACACAAGCAATACAGGCCATTTCCACCACCCTTTCTCGAAAAACCTTCCTCTCTTTCATCAACGTCTTCTTCACCAAGTATTCTTCATGCCGCCTCCTCTCTTCACCCTCCTTCCCTCCCCTCTTCCCAAACTGTATAGCATTTGTCAAACTCACCAGACTATCGTGTCCATTCAAGTAATAACTATCCATGTCCTCTAGGTGTAGGTAAGCCTCCCTCACGCACAACTCCCCTTGCGGCCACCCCCCACAGATTAGCACAACCTTGCACTCCACCAACCCTACTCGATCACAACCCAGGACGATTGCATACTGAACCTTAACCTCACCATTCACCCAATGTGTTTCCACTGATACTGGCCTAAGGCTTGAAAAATTTGCAGCTTTCTTGCAGGATGGGTCAATAATGATCCAACTCAAGGTCAAGTTCTGTTCTATGTCCTTTCGCAGCATATCATCGTCTGCATCCCAAATTGGGATTTTAACACAGGTATTCAGAACTTCCTTTGGGTCAAGCAAGTCTAAACGAAAGCAAGAATGCAGAAAACATTCAAACCCTGTTTCTGTTTCTAAAACCCTAGAGAAGATAGGCTTAGACCGGTACCATATATCGACAGCAGAGATTAGCTCTAGTGGAAGTGACGAAGAATTGGACTTTCTGGGTTGATCACCTATCAACAGAGGGAATGAATCAGAAAAGAAGCTCCTGGGAGCAGGAGAGATGATCTGAAGGACACGTGGATGGTTTACAGAGGGCCATGTGAGAAAACAAACATCCCTCCAAAGCTTCTCTTGTGAAAGGAGGGAGTGAAAATATGATGAAGTGCAGCTCAGGGAAGTGAGGGCCCGAGCATCAAGACGACACAGAATATGGTGTTCCAGAATGTCATAATGGATGCTCGAGATCACAGCTTCGCCATGACCACTAGAAGAGAGTATAGCAGAATAAGCCATAGCTAGATCACTAATTCACTATGCTTTAGGCTATTCCCTTGCAATGGAATGATATACATAAAAAAAGGTAGCTCCAAGTCAAATGACTAAAACTTGAGGGGATATTGCTAATCTTTTATGCAAACGTATAGACAATAGAATGTAAGACTTGTACAAAGTGCAAACCTCTAAGAGATAATTACCAACTACAATACTGCAGATTAAGGGACCCCTCACTTAATTCACTAGCCTACAAACCAGAAATTGATAGGAACAACACACCAAACAATCAACATACGTCACACTGCACATTTTATAAGATGTGCATAAAATAAATAAATGAATAAATCAGATCATCATGGAATATTCAACCAGAGATAATTTATTCATACTTGGATTAATAAATTAATAAATTATCGAGTCAACATCACTTAAAGTGATTTATTTTGTTGTTTTGGGATATGAAATGATTTAAGATAGTGAACTTGATCATGCAAAACACATCAACACAGCTCCTGGACAAATAACAACAATGCGCAGAGCATGGGATTGAGTGAGAAGGAAAATACAACACATTTTCTCAACCTCCGAATGAGCTAAAGCTTATCTGGAGACATACAACATAAGATATGGAAGCGCAAATAGTTTACCGCTTTGTTTTTCATTGATTTGTCACATGAAGCAAAATTAACAATCAATGAGTAAACAATAACATCCACGCCCCAAATAAAAAACACCAGATCACATGATTGGCATATGTGGTTTTACTACAATAAAAAGCAGAATGCAACAAGAGTGGACATAAGATAGGATGTTACTTATACTCCTGAATTACCTGCAACTGCAAGGCTGCAACTAGAAGTCTAGAACGCAAATGGATTCCTTAGAACAGTGGTTTTTTGTAGACGTTGTGAGAGTTGTGGAGCAGACTGACACGTAAAGAGGCCATTTCCATGGTAGCTCAAAAAACAAGCCTCAGTCACACATCCCATGCTGATGGCCCTCCCAATCCAACTTCTGGAGCAGAGGTAACCGATTCAAACACAGAAGTCCGAGCTCCCTTAACTTTCTTATTCTTCGCTGGGTAAGTCACCACTGCACCAACTGAGTCCATATTCCCAGCAGAGCGGTCCTTCCTTTTTCCATCATCTGATATCATGGTTTCCGAAGCATTATAAGCTATGAGTTCCGTAAAAGAGATCTCCTTATCATCAATTACATCTAGACCTGCTTTTTCTGCTTTTCTCTTTGACTTCTTATCTGTTTTCGTTCTATCAGTTTCCTGAGCTGGCTCTTCTTTCTCCACACGCTTCTCCTTTTTCTTCTTTGCCTTCTTTAATTCATTCTCCTCATCAGGCTTCATTTTGCCACTTTCAATTGCTACGGGCTCTGTTGAATTCTTCTGCTTCTTCAAGTAGTCTTTTATGTCTTCTGGTTGATTGTCATCCTCATTGGCCACACCGGCACTCCTATCATTTCTCTTCAGTGGTTCAACCTCACTTGCGACATCAACAGCATGCCCAGACTTGTGGTTCTTTCCATCATGGCCCAGCCTATCCATTCTTTTTGAATTGAATATCTGCAATCTAGGAGCTAGTTTGCTGATCTGCAAACAATGCGTTCCCACACATATCAGCACAATCAAATTACAGTCATCTAAACCGCAACCCACATCCTTTATGAATGGAAATTCCACTAGATGAATTCATTGTGGTCTAACAATAGAAGTACATACACACACCCACACACCACCACCACCCACTTGCCGTTCCCACTGAGTCAAAGAATCTTTTGTAAGCCACTGATAACCAGAGAAAGCATTGAAAACGATCATACCTTCTTTAGTAGTTTTGCCTTCTCAGATATGGGGTTGCCAAGTAGATTTAGGTTTTTCAAGTTACTTATCGAAGAAAGTGCCTGACAAAAATCAAATTAGTGAACAGACCAAGTAGACACCTCGAAATAGGTTCTTCAATGCACCAATAAAGCAAATGCCACAGAATGAAGCCCATAAACCCATACCTCCAGGTCAGACCACCTAGAAAGCACATTGTTCCCAACATCCAGAATTTGAAGTTTCTTGTTTTGGCCGAGTTCTGCTGGAAGCGTCTGTTAGACAACAAGTATACTAATGAGCATCATTGTCCATTCTCAAAGATTTGGATGAAAAAGCAATTACAAACAGAGAGAAAGAGATCCAGTGAGAAAGGAGAGGGAGATAGATTGGACCCATTGCAGTGTGAGAAAAGAAGTCGAGCATTCACCTTGATATCATTATGAGACAGCCGAAGCTGTTCAAGTTCAGGGCACGCCATGATTGAAGTGTCAATTGCTTCTAACTGGCAGTTGGAAAGCGAAATCTAAAGAATCCAAGAACGAAACAAATCAGATATTGAATTAGTGGTTGCTCAAAGCACTTGATTTTAAAGATCAGCAGTCACCCATAAATGCTCACCTTTACAATCGATTTCAGCTTGGCCAGGGCATTGCCCATTTTACCTATAGGGTTTCTGGATAGAACTACACAAGGAAAGTAATTCAGAATCAAAGTAACACATTTTACAATGCAACTCTAGGTGGTATAACTTTTGTATCATCAGATTTCACCCCAAAGACACCTTTCTTTTCCGACCTAAAAAAAACCATTCTTATCCAAGTATTGGCACCAATTCATGGACAGTGAAATCGCTGATACTTACAACACTCTTCAAAATCTAATTACATCTAAACACTAAAGGCTTGTTTGTTGGAGGATAACGTTTACTCCGTACAATGTAATCAACCATTTGTAGTGAGAAGATAAAGGGAGTGAAAAGAGTAGGATGTAATCACCATTACAATGTAATGAGATTTCCAGATAAGATAATCACCATTGTTCAACTTAAACAGTTAAACCCATGTAATACTCTCTCCCTCTTGCGAGGTCTTTTTCTCCCTCTCAAGTTTCACATTTTTGTACTATATTTCATTCCTTTTTTTTTGCGATTCTTGTCCCTCCAACCAAACATCACCTAATAATCGACACAGGGGTACACCAACTACGGATAATTTGATAAAAACGTCAAAGACTTGAAATTTCTACATCTACAAGATTATGCATCCATGAACAAGATCAAATTTTGAGCTAGCAAAAAACCTTCCAAGAGTATTCAATTCGGCCAGCTGATCAAGCCCTGAAATTGAAGTAATCTCATTATCTGCACATCACAAACCAAACAAGAAACGCGCTTTCTCCACTCAGTACAACCTCCATCAGAGTCCAAACCACAGAATTTATCGAATCGAAATAAACGAGAATCGAAAACTCACCATTGAGTATCAAGGCACGTAATTTAACCAAATTCTTAACTTCATCCATTGATTTAAGCTCATTTTTGCCAGCATTTAACACCTAAATTCAATCTTAATCAAATCAAAATCCAACCATTCAAACTACTCCTATAATAATAATAATTTCAATTGACAAGTAAAAAATTGGAGAAATTACAGTAAGATTAGTGAGGGTTTCAATCCCTTTCAAGGTCTGAAGCTTATTCTGCTGCACATTTAACCACTTCAAATTCACGCAACATTCCAAACCCTAACAACACAATTTCATCAAACTCAATCACATAAAAATCCCCAATCACTACAATCTTACTACACCAAATTAATTAAATTGGATTAAATTAATTAACTTAATTGGAAAAATTGGGGGGAAAAGAAAGAAAACCTGGAGAGAGGTAAGGTTGTTGAAGGTAAGGTCGAGTCTTTCGAGGTTTTTGAATGAACTTAAACATGACACCTGCAAAAGCGAAGGTAACACCACGTCAGCTTTGTTATCGTAACACGAGAAAATTTCCGTGTCGAAAAACGTAATAAATAAGATAGGAGAGGAAGAGTACGTTGGAGAGAGCTTTGTGGGTAAGAGAAAGAGAGGTGATTGAGTTTGTAACAGTTGTCTTCTTTTCTCTAAGAATGTCTTCTTTGCTCAGGGAAGCCATTTTTTCTGGTGCAGCTACAGGGAAGAAAGAAAGGGGGGTTTTGGGTGATTAGGCTTAAACCCTACTCTTAACGGTTACCAGACCAAACCTCCCCTGCGGCCCGACTGGTAGGTGTGTAAATCAACTGAGCTTGCTCGTCAAACTCTCGGGTTCGGTTTGGTCAAAGGTCGGCTTGTACGTTGATTGATAGAGCCCGAGCATCTTTGTGCTCGGTTTGCTAAAGCTTGAAAACTCGTTTTTTTTTTAAAATAGTATATTTTAGGAAGTTATGCTCAAATTTTACTATTTCATACTAACAAAACTTATTGGTGATGTGTATACGTGTTGTACTGCCAAAACATTTATACTGTAGAAGTTTAGAGTAGCGTTTTGACTAGGTCAAAATGTGAAATGTTACGGAGCAACCACAAAATACTACCAAACAAGGCCTTAGACCCTTAGTGTAGTAATAATATAGAAAAAACGTTGCATCCTTGTTTGGCACACGGTTGCGGAACCGAGCTCCGCAAGTGCAAACCCGAGCTCGGGTTTAACGAGCTCACAGAGCCCGAGCTCCAAAATGACGGTACAGGGCCGAGCCCAAACATAAAATGCTCGGGCTTGATTCGACTCGTTCACACACACGACACACCCCCTAACCGCCTGGCAAATCATATGGTGGTCAACGGATCCAAGTCAGATTATTGACTTGGCCCAGGGGCAAAAGCATAATTTCATACTAACAATAAAATCCCAATGTTTCATTCCCACCCACTCTCTTTCTTCATCCTTCCTTCCTCAATTCTGCTTCGACGTCGGACCACTCCGGCGACTTTATTAGTAAGGTTAGGATCTTATAATCGTTTTAATCATGGATCTTAATCGTTTTTACCATGGATCTTAATTATTTACTTATAACATAATAAGATCCATGATAATTGATAAATACTTGTAAGTTCCATGACATCATCAACTTGCAAATTCCATGGATTTTAATGGTAATATTCCTTTTTTTTTTTCTTTCTATTATTAGTACCTTTCCTTGTGATATTCTGAAGATCCATACCAATTGCTTGTAGAATATAAAATTACCTCATATATATAATCCATGGTTTTAATTTTAGGAAATCCATGGTATAATAACAACTCATGAATCCACCGCCAAACCCTAATTCTCGTGTACGCTGCGTTGAATCACTAGTTTGATCTTATTTGTTCTTGTGATTTCTTGATCTTATTTGTTCCTGTGATTTCTTGTTGGTGAAATTTTTGGGTTTGATTTTTGTGGCTGTTAGGGGTTGTTTGGATTGAGGGAATAGGAGGGGGGATGAGATTATTATTCCCAATTAGCCATATTCCCTTGTTTAGAAAATGGGATAAGCAGATGAGAATTAGGTGATAGAAATTTCTTATCCCTCCAATCTAATACCTAGGAGGGCAGGTTGCAGGTATTAGAGTTGTGAATTCATTTAATAGAGAAAAAACTTAATTGCCCCCTTACAAAATTATATAAGGAAATTTTAATATTAAGTAGGAGTATATTCGTAAAGTTTATATATATTCCCCATATCCCGTCCCTATTCCCATGTTAATCCAAACAAGGGAATTATATTATCTCACTCTTATCCCACCTCTTATCCCACCCTCTTATCTCCCAATCCCCATCCCTCAATCCAAACGATTCGTTGTGTATTAAAATTGAAATTGAAATTGAAATAGAAATAGAAATAATATAATAATTAAAACGAAGCGTTGTATGGGATAATTGGATATGGCCGCCACCCGCGATTTTGATCGCTCTGTTGTTGGTAATGGTATCAGAGGAAACTTGTACAAGAATCTTCACCCTTCCGATCTCCGTTTCCTGATTAACTCGCGCCGTGCTCAACGTCAGCCTCTCAAAGTGGGCCAGTCAAGTGGTACCAGAAAAAAGAGAGATTACAGGAAGAAGGATCATCAGCCTTCTGATATCTCTTATCCAAAATCGACTCAGATTGAGTTGAAGTTGCCCCGTGCGCAGCCTCCCAAAGTGGGCGACTCAAGTGGTATCAGAGATAGAGAGAAGGACGATTGTAAGTGTGTGGATCTCGATGCGCTGATGAAGTTTGCCATTGCTGATAACTTACTTCTTGGAGTGGGCGATCCCATCGTTGAGGTCATGCGCCACTTGTTCCCTTCTCTCACCGAGAACTATCTCCTCCGTAAGGACAAGGCTAGTGGTGAATTAGAAAGAGTTTCGGCTGACTGCCTCCACGGTAAAAAATACGTCATCATGTTATCCGTCACCTTTTCACCACAAATTAAGGACACTTACTTTTCCATGCCTTACAAGACGTAGTCCTTGACTTGTTAGCTCATGGCAGACATGGTTTTGAGGTTGTCTTGGTGCCGCGTCTGGACCCTGATTTTCCTAACTCTGACGCTAACCACGCGTCGGCTTGGGAAGATTATTTTGAGTCGGTACTGAAGAACCCAGATTGTTGTGGCTGGCTCCATCTTCCCTTTGATGACAGGGTCTGCCGTCGGTTGAGGTATTTGGTACCTGAACGCTGACTATTATCGGCCCCAACAATAAATATATGGACCCTCACGGCCTTCAAGTTATTCGTGAGTATGGGATCGATGGATATCCCTTCACTAAACAGTCTGTATGTGATAATCATGAAGCTTGGCTACGCAGCCTGGACTTGCATGGCCTGTTCACTAGTGTGGGAATTCATCATCTGATTAACTCCGACGGCCAGAGGGAACCTATTACAAGTGTCAAAGACGCTGATGTTCTCCTTTACCTAGGTCGTTGTTCTTCTTTATCTGATAAAACCTCGTGGGAGAATGATCTTTATAAGTGGTTTGATGAAATAAAGATGACGTACTCTAGAAAAGCGAGATTTGAAATGATCTATGCCTGCATAACCAAGGGGGTGCATCAGTCTGATGAGTGCTTGGGTAAGGAGGGGCCGTGGCTTTCAGTCCCCTGCAAGGAAAGTGCTCGAGCTCTACATAATCTGCTTTATGGCGGCCTAAAGGGTTTCACTGGTGGGAGGTGTCTTGTGGCTTTCGGATCAGATGGCCGTCTACGTAGTGTGCTGGTACATCATACTTTGATGATGAAGAAAAGTGGGCCTGCAAGTTTCCCCGAATCTGATGAGAAACTGCAGGGGGAGGTCGCATCTCTGTTGAGAGGTCAGCCTAGGGAGCACTGGTTTGAGTTCAATGTGGCGAGGCACGAGTCACATGTAGAGTCCTCCAGCTCGTTAGCTTGTACTAAATATTAACTTTTATTGTAGACAAGCAAGGTGAAAGCATTGCATGTTTGCATTGCTCACTAGTCCCAACTCCCATCTATTAACATTATAAATTATGAACTTTAGATTGGATATTGTATTTTGTTCGTAATTTTATTGTTTTTTTTTTTTTTTTTTTTGAAGCAGCATCCAGCAATTTCTGTTTCTGGCAGGAGATGCTCAGTTTCCGATATTAGAATGACGATCCAGGGATCCCATATTATGGAGACAGTGCTACGGGATGGAATATTAGTTTTAGTCTTTTAGATATTACAATGACTTCAATCGAACACTTTAGCTAGTAATACAGACCTCAAAGATGCTTGCTGGCGAATCTCGCCCAAGTAAGCAAGGCCTTATTCGTCTACAACCAGCTCCTCAACTTGAGTGCGTACTGCCAGAATTTGGACAAGAGTTAGAGCAAAGACATGGTGAATTAAACTGACAATAGTAGCTCTTAACAATTTTGACAAACAAAGACGCCACTTATTATAGCCAACCTGCATCATCTCGGCAGGGCCATACGTCTCTGTTCGAATAGTCAATATACGGTCCAACAGGTCCAACAGGTCAACAGGTATTCCATGAGGATTCTTCATAGTAGTTCACCTGTAAACATCACAGAGCCTGTACTTAAACTTCTATTAAGCTTATTGTGCCACAAAAAAGAGAGCTTGAGAACCACCAGGACTCGAGGTACGAGGTGGACATGACAAAGAAATTAACATCTAAGCTGAATAATTATCAAGGTGATGCTGTAGCTATCCGATATCTGGTCTCACAAAATAAATAACCCACAGTCCCACGGAGACCAGAGAAATAAAACTCTAACATCAACAAATCCACGACTAATTATAAAAATGCTGCAATAATCAGCATTTTTTTACTATGTGCTCCTAAATTAAACTACAATTAGCTCACATTTCAAACAAAATGTTCAAGTGCCTTCACAGTTTCCAGAAATTTCAGATTGACATGCATAGAGAAACAATACCCCACATCACATACTCCTCTGTTTGTTACGAAGATCACAATTGGGGATAGAGAACTCTCAAGTGCCCGATTCAAATATGAAAAGCACTCAATGTCCAGCACGCGCACCTTTTACCATCTCTATTTAACATAGGATGGAATTGTATCCCACAATGAAAACTGTAAGATCAGTTCACGGAAATATACCTCATCAATAAATAAGACTTCAAGTATAAGCTCCGCTACACCTTCATCAATATAGTGACTAACTACCTGCCATGAAAATCAGTATTACATGCATGTCACATACCCTGCGCCCTGGGGGAGGGGGGTTAGAGTGGCAGGGCTCTACAGGTACTCTGGCTTAATGAGTACAAGCTAAATAAACTTCTTTGGAATGGCTAGGCCAAGGCACTTGGTAGAAAAGGCCAAGTAGTTGACATTGTCATCTTTCAGACTTTCAAAGTATAAACCCACTGATTGGCAGAAAGTCAAATCATAGACAAGTAGACATACCTTATTAATTTCTCGACGTAATTTATCCGTGATTTCTGTCTTTCTTGGCTTCATCATCTGTCCCATAAAAGATAATATGTCTTGTCCACCTTGTGGCCTAGCATTTGCGGCATCCAGATCATGGAGGGTGACATCCTGATGAGGAAATTTGTAAATGCATATACCAAAAGCTACACTGAAATGTAAGGCACTTACTCAAATATGTGTATGTCCTCAGAAAATTAAAGCTAATTGCATCAATCAAAATTCAAAATTATAAAAAGATAATACATAATATCATTAATTAGAAAATGTTGACTAATATGAAGAACAATGGAAGATTCAACAAGAAATATCATTAGAAAAGAGACAGGACTTGCTTCTCCATCATAGACCTCCTTGGTATCCTTAATACATAAACCAATGGCACACCTGAAGTTTTCCGTAAGATCCTCGGTCTAGACTTCTGAGCCGACCATAGGGCAGAAGGGAACCTGAAACCAATAACAAACACTAGAAGAATAAAAACGTAAACTTTCATAAATTCACAAATGAAATGCCTCCAACTATCTTACAAAGCAAAACTGAGTTCAATCAATATAAGATGGGAATTACAGCAGACAGCAAGTAACCTTAGACAGAACGAAAGTGAAAACCCCAAATAGATACGAGTAGGTCGTAAGCAACACCATCACGCTACTCCTAACGTACTTCCGTGACAAAAGACAGTGAAATTACCTAGCTACCTAGCTCCTGAGCAATACCAAGCGCCAACGCAGTCTTCTCCAACAAGCAACACTACAAGTCCAGCAGCTTCTCTAGCTTGCGCCTGGCCGACAAAGCCAGAAGCCAGGGGTGCAGCATACCCATTTTCCTACACATTCCACCATAAACCAAAACTACTCCCATTAATCCAATTCCCAATCAACAAAATCACAGCTTTTCACAACAATTACTGGGTCCGTTTTCAATTTTCAGCAGTACAAAGTTAAAACAATCGAAAACAAAAATGGCTTATGAAATAATCCAGAGCTAAGAACAAGAAGTGAGCATTACGCTATCTACAATCCCATCAATATTACACAACAATCATCAAAGATTAAAATCCCCCAAAAAAAACTCTAACAAAATAAGAAAAAGAAGAGGGGAGAAAAAGAGATGCATACATCAAGTCCAAGACATTTAATGTGGGTATGCTTCTTCGTTGTCGACTGCACTTCTTCTATTTTCATGGGTTTGTTTGTTGTGCGCGCTGCAGAGAGTTCAGAAGTGGGCGGGAGAGGAGAAGGGAGGAGAGGGAAAGTGGGTAGAGTATGATTAGTTAGGTTGGTTTTACTTGCGAATCCAAGTAGAGTAGTTAAAAATTGACACGATGTAGTACAGAAAATACGCAATGAACATACTCGAAATTAGACCCCGTGCGATTAGACTGCATTTTTCTGATCTGATTTGATTTGAATTGAACTGATCTGATTTGATTTGATTTGAATAAACTTGATTTCGAGTATGTTCATTGCGATTCAACTTATTCAACAGTGTTTTCAAATCAGATCAGTTTTATTCAAATCAAATCAGAATTATCCAAATAACAATCAATGAATCTAGTCTATTTCTAGTT